>WEIU01009291.1:174989-210422 GCA_013389925.1 Aegithalos caudatus | reverse complement strand
AAAAAAAAAAAAAAGGTCTGGAAATGTGTGGAAAAATGCATTAAGGGGATAACAAAGCCTGGCAATGCCTGGGAGACAATTTGAGAATAAGAGGAGGGGTACTGAGCTCCACTGCTGCCAAGTATTTAGCAGAAAATGGCCCAAAATTGAACATGTCCTTTTATGGTGGTGGGAAGAGAGCAAATCATCACAGGGAGAAGGAAAAGAGATGTGGGGAACAGATTTAGCAGTTTTGCCTTCTTGGCTTTTTTCTTTCTGAACAAGCTACTTGTTCACCTCTAAACTCATCACCTACCACCACTAATGGTCACCTCATTAGGGCTTCTGCAATAAACACTCATGCTTTAAATCTAATCAGAACTTTTACATTCAGCACGCTGAGGCTGCACCATTAGTTAAAAACAAAGGTCACCCTTTTCTCTTTGTTGTCTGCTAATATGATTTTGAATATTACTGCTTTGCAGCAATTACTGTTTACACTGGGTGATTGGCTAGACTCATTAAAGTGAATGAATGCCAGGAGATGACATCATTTACATTTAATTGTCTTGTTTCTCAACAAAGTCTATACAGTTGCTTTAATAAAGGGCAGGGGAAGATAAAGGCTACATTTGCATTATCTAAGCAGCTTTTGACAAGAGTCTAAGATGTTGACATTTATTGTTTACAAATGAGATAATCAAATAATGCTTTGTTTTGCAATTGTCGCTTTTTTTTCCAGTAAGTTGTAGTTTTTAATTATTATTATTACTCCTGAATGTTAATGAACAGATATTCAGTTTCAGCTTACTAGCAGACTCTTTCCAGGATTCAGAACAGCTGACACATGTTCAGCTTGCTTGAATTCCTAATGTACCAACTTCACTATAACTAGAACGAGACTTTAAACATAGCCATAAGCTACAGACTTTTGTAAATTGGAGCATTCCAGCTTCAGAAATCATATGGTCAATATTTTCTGGTAGAGTGGTCCATTTTCCTGTCTAAGACTTCCAGACAGTGCAAACAAAACTTACAATATATTGCTGATTTTTCACTTTTTTTTTTTTTTGGTAGTCCCGTATTTGATTAAAATACAAATTGTGTGATGGGCTGGTATGTGCAGATGTCCTCATCCTTCCTCTTGTGACCTCACAGTAGAACTATGTCAGCTCTTGGCTGCCAAATCACCTCCTCCAAATCTTCCCCATCATGTCTCAGTCACAGTTCATTTTTTCCCTCATTTTCTACCCCAAAGTCCCTTGGGATTCCAGCTGTGCTAACAGCTTTTTGCATTTACACATTCAGCCCAAAACACTAACTTCATCCACAGCAAAGCCAAGCGTGCCACTGCCATCCATGGAGCCTGCTCCACATTTGGCTTACAATTCTGTCATCAAGGAGTTGTTCTGTGCTCAAAGATACCTCAGCTTATTTCCCTGTCCATGGTGAGGAGGGAATACCTGGCTTTCTCCAGAGCAGGCCAGCAGTGTTTTGCTTTTTGGTCCACTCTGTGTCCATCTACCTGTCACATATGCACTCAGATGCTGCAGTTGGGTGAAGAAAGCTGGTCTTAGATGCACACAAGAGGCAGAAGAAAATATTAAAAATTTCTAAGTTATTCAGACTGACATTGACAGCAGACTCTGGGTTTGTGTGATGTCTAAGCTCCAGATATTTAAAGGATGGAGGCTGCCTCTTTAACCTTATCCTTTCAGGAGTGAGGATGTGGTTGCTGGACAGTTCAGGAGTGGTGCCTGTGAGGTGATGGCAGCTCCTCCTTCTCACCACCAACTGCACTGAGTCCAGAAGCCAGTCTGAACTGCACACAGATATCTTGGACTTAGATATCCTAAGAGATCTGTGAGTCCACCTTTATGTTTCACAGTGTGGGGCTTGAGTACAACCAGTAATTTTTTTCCACCCTTTCCAAACTTAAGTACTTCTTAAGTACTTAAGTACTTTCTTTCAAATTCTGATATAAAGGAGAAAGAGCTTTCTTTCACCCAAAATAATAATAATAATAATAATAATAATAATAATTTAAAAGGGAGTGAAAATGTAAGTTTTATCCAGTCTCTGGAAGGGACCAATTCACAATTATTTTGTGCACCAGCCCACAATCATTTTGTGCAATTCAGTCTACAAACTTCATCTGTTCTGAGAAGCCCTAGGCTATAATAGAATAACCTACTGGTTACATTCATGCCTGTATTTAATGTATGTGAGAATGCACTGGTTAGAAGCACAGCTTATACCAAGAGTATGGATGCCAATTCCTATTCAACAGCCAATAAGCACTTTGGACTTAACTCTCTGCTCCAACTTTACACGGGTATAGAGTTGATGGAATTACACAGATTTACAGTCCATGTGAGACAACAAAAATCAATTACATCATTTATAGCAGGAACTAAATTCAATTATATATGTTGTATATTTTTATAATTCTCTTCCCTGTTAAAGAACAAACAAAACACCCCTAACAAAAAGTATTGTGTTGTCTGTAACTGGTTAGTTAAACCAATTACCAGATTACCAAAGAGCTATTCCCAGTTGGCCTCTATATTTGAGGTAATCTTAAAATAACCCACCATTTCTTCTGTTCTACAAAACAGTAACAAGAAAAGAAAAAAAAAAAAAAAAAAAAAAAAAAAAAAAAAAAAAAAAAAAAAAAAAAAAAAAGGCAAAAAAGTAGATTACTGCTTCACTTTTATCTAATTACTCTGGCAGACAAAGGTGTAAAATGATTTGCCAGTAACATATGGGCTTGAGATTGGAGAAGTTCCTAGCGATATTCCTTTTTATTCCAGGCATATTTTATCATTAATTTAAGGGCACTAATCCACGGGTGAGCCTCTGCCTGCCACTCTGTCACTTGCTTTCTGACACTTATCAAACGTATTCCTAATCTCAATCGTGCCTTCTTCTGCTTCCTTGCAGTGCAAATAAACCCCTGGCCTGATGCTGATGACACTGATGGATCAGGAGTTGCATTGGGATATGGAGCCTGATCTTCACCTGACAGCCATAAAACTGAGAATTTACTGTTTGGGTACAATAAGGGGGTTTAACAATGCTAATGGTATCTACCAGTCCCATAATGAAGAGAAGATGTTCTTTGCTTCCTCTGAGAAACACATTTTTCAGTGCTGTGAACAGGACTGTGTCAATACTCCTGTTACTTGAGCACTGAAGCTGCATTTCAACTTGCTAAATATAGGCAGTGTAGGAAGGCACACCCACGCAAGCACCATTTTTCCACTTCTGCTTTAGTCACAACATTCCCCAGTTAGTTATATTTAGCTTGTATTGGAGGTGCTCAAAATACTCACATTAAAACAAGCGTGTATTCTATTTGTGCAGCTTGTCAAGACCACAAACAATAATTGCTTCCCTTGCTGTAATAATGCACAACTTTGCATGTGTTCATTCATTTAATCCCTCAATACTCTGCTGGTGCTGACTGAAGCTCTGCAGCCCACAGATAACAATGTCAAGAGTAAAGAGACAAGGTTTCAGTTTTCAAACATGGGAAACTTAATCCCTAATCTGGATGCTCCAAATTGCCACTTATACATGTAAATGTCAATTTTATGCACCTAAGTGCCAATTTGAGTGTCCAAATGCCTGACTTGGACATCTCATTAAGGCACCCATTGGGTTATATTGCTTGTTTTACCTATCTGAGTGCACATTATGTGCTGTAAGCAATTATGGTCTGTACCACACAAAGTAAATCAATTCATTCAAGTGGCTTTACAGAAGAAAGTGATTTCAGCACAGCAGAAAGTATTAAAAACAAGTAGCTCATCATGTGTCAGTGTCACACACACCTAGATCCCCTCTCCATTCCCCATCACCCAGTGCCTGAGAGCCTCCATTTACTGTAATTTCTAAAAAGTATCTCAGTCTGAGCAAGGCCATTTGGACCCCCTGCTCCTGCTGCTGCATTGCAATCTGCCTGGTGTGTTCCTTGAGTTCAGTGAATTATTTGGGGCACCCCTGAGCCAGCAAGGTGGGAGCTGAGCTGTGCCTCATACAGCCTGGGCTGCCAGGGAATCCAGATGCTCCTCACTCCACACATTCCAGGGCACTAATGGACATCTTAAAATAGGATTCTGGGTGTCATTGTGTCCATCCTCCCTTTCAAAACAGTGTTTAAGTGGCCTTGAGAAAATGAGACGAAATAATACCCACCATGCTTTTCCCTGAGATGCCTCAAAATGCTGTAGACAGAAAAGCACAGGCCAAAGCCACTTTACCCCAACCTTTCTGAGCAACAATCTCTAATATCTCTTTCACATCACAGCAGAGATTTTAAAATGAGGTGCAATTTGCAGCTTTAAGAGGACGAGGAAAAGAGCAGCCAAAAACTGACAGTGCATTCTCTTAACAGGAAAGGACTGTCCAGTGTGTTATCAGTTTATTTTTTTTCATTCTTTGCCTGACCAAAATGACCATTTCAAAATTTCTGAGGAAAGAGAAGAAGCACCTCGAAATTACTCCTGGAACAAGCCCATACTCTTTGTCTGGGGATTTGCTTGGTTTTAATGGGTAATTTCTTTGTCTTGACTGCTTTCTGCAGGCATGGCATTGTTAAAGCTCTGCTCACACAGTCACCCTCACAAAGAGGGTCAACATGGCAAATAAGAAATACTCCCCAGTAAGGCTGCTGTCAGTTCCTGGGACACTGCTTTCAATGCTGCAAACCCTCACAGTTTTGTAAGGAAACTGCTCCAGCTCCTCCAGCTATGAGGCATAAATGTCCTTATCAAAGACAATACCTTCCCACCCCTTCTTGGGTTTGGGAAATCTTTAAAGTGGGAGATCCCAGCCCACTGTTGATGCCCCTAAGCTCTCAGTGATGCTTTGGACACCAAACCACATGTGGGCTAAAATGCTGGGTTCTAGGAGTTCACTGTGCTGACACCCAGCTTGTTCCTCCTCTTAAAAAGTGGACCCAGCCAACATCATCCCAAATTTTCTGTTGCATTGTGACTGTGTGTCTGGTCTCGGAAAAGCACTGCATCTACTGGAAGGTCAGTCCTGTCCTGAATAAAGAGAGGAAATGAGCCAAACAAGAGGCTGACTGGGCTCCCTTGCAGAGAAACCAGCATAGAGACAAAGAATTTGTGTCCACAGCCATAAAAGAAATCTGCAGCCTGCAGAGTGCAGTAACGATCTCAGTACATTTTTGGTGAAGGGAACCATGACAATGAGCATCTCTTCATAATATAGTTTCTAGGATTCTTCAGGAAAGTGTAGACAATGACAAGCCCATGCATAAAAAATTACAGCTGCTCATGCATATGTGATTACTTGCTATATGCAAGTGATATGAGGGAATATAATATACATATTAAATAGGGGAATACATTCCCTGTCCATGCTTGTCAGCCAATAAGTCTTTATATTACCTGATTTTTATTTCCTGTTGCACAAACCAAAAAGGAAAACACAGTAAGTGAGGCACAATTCCCAAGCCCTGCTTTACTTCCTATCCTTCCTCAGAGCTTTGGGGTCTTTGGTCATTAAAATTATTTTCCTTGCATGTGCTCCTCCAGTACACATATGGAATCAATAGGATACAAATGATGTGACCTATCAGAACAAACAGTTCAAATTCTCATTATCAGATATTTGTGGCAACCGATTTTTAGGTCAATACTCTGAGAAAGAATACTTGAAAAACACTATGCTGAAAATTTGAAGAAATTTTAATTTTCTTAGAGAAAATTCTTCTAAATATAGAGAGAATATACTTACCTAGGAACCTCTTCACTACCCCACACTCCCACTTACCAATACAAAACTGTGGACAGTTTCTTCACTGCAAGTAAAATCCATATGCACTGAAATTACAATGGCATTGTGTTATTATGTCCTTCCACTGTCACAGAAAGCAATAGAGATGTAGAGCCCTACTGAGGTATTCTGTATAACATGAAAGAAATCAGAAGTCTCTTACTGCTGGGATGGGGAAAGGGGTTCTCCTCATCTGTATTTTGTATTCAGATGCAGATAATCAGCTGGGCAGGTTACTAAAGGGAGCTGCAAAGAACATGCATCTTTTGCCAGCCAAAGTCTTGACTTTCTATAAACTAGTTATATTTTGGAGGATAGTGCAGTAAGAAAGCATGCTCCTTCCTTCAAAATAAGGTTTAGCTTAGAGATCAATCTCAGGAGTCCTCAACCCTGAACAAATGGTCATAATCACTCATAGAGACTTTTACACAAAGTTTTATTATGCTCATTATACTTATTGTTTGAACTTTTACAAATAGAGGTCGGAATTTCTACAAATTCAACTTAGCAGTTTAATTACTAATAAGGTTCATGCTGGCACTCCATGAAGAAATTTGTGACATCATCTGCCAGACTTTCATAAGTACTTTGGAGAATTTGGTAATTGCTGTCATTTCTGCAAGGCTTGGCTGGGGAAACAGTGAACACCAATAAGAAGTGATAATACAAAATTGGTATTATAATAATTTCTAATAATTTTGAGCTACACAGGGCTTTTAGAAGTGAATGTATAGAAAAGAATGAAATTATACATGGAACATATGTGCAGAAGCTTTCAAACATACAAATGAATGTCAGGGGCCAGAACCCTTTTTCCCTTTGGAAAAACTGGACTCCTCATTAATGTGTTTAAGGCCAAAAATTAGTCATTGAGTAAATTAAATTAAATCCATTTCAAATAGAATTAAAATGATGGAAAAGTGCTGAATATAGTTTTTGTAACAATTAGAGTTTCTCTACAAAAATTAATGAAAAGCTCCATCTTAATCAAGTCATAGTCCTGTCAGCATCCTTCTTTGTCATTCTCTATTGTCATTTAAATAGCTAATCTTTCCCTTTTCCTTTCCACAGTTTCTACCTTTCATATCAGCTAGAGTTGGTCTGCCTCCAAGTTCTGTGATGGTTAATTAAAAAGTTAGGAAAACGACCTGATTTAGGTTTCCTGTGGCTGAAGGAAAGAAGATACACTCATCAGGAAAAGATACAAATGAGTCATGCTATTTTTGTATAATTGTGAAAGATAGAGATCAAAACAACCTCTTAGGTCAAGTAGTTCAACACTCTACTAGGGCAGACACATTTCCAAAAGGAAGAGTTTTATGTTTTAACTAATCTAGTTATGAAGATGCCAAATAATGAGGATTTCATAACATTGCCAGTTTATTCTGATTACTCCTTTCATAAACTGTGTCCACAAACTTTTCTCCTTTTTTTGCAACTTTATTCTATTTGTTCTTGTTGCAAATACTAGAATGTTATTTATACTTAATAGTATTATTATTTTAGCAGGAAACAAGCTATGTGAATTATAAACCTCTTGGGTGAAAACATGCTTTCAAATCTGATCATTGCACATTTCTGAGACATCCATCAACATATGTCACACCTCACAGATTCTTTACTTTGCCCTCCATGACTTCCATTGATGTATTCAGAGACAGCTTTGTCACGAGAGAAGGAACAATTGCATGAATGATCCAATTAATGTGGATCTCTCCAGGCTTCTGTAGGAAATGAATCTGTGCTGATCTGCCACTAAAATGTATGGATAAAAATAAAGCTACACACAAGCTGACAACACTTTGACCAAGTTAGCTTTATCCACAAGCTGGTAAGTTGGTGTTCTCTTTTTAGATAGAAGAGTAAGGGAAGGATGATGGAAGAAGAAGGGACTAAGCTTTTCCAATAATAAGAGATGTTCTTTCATAATTTTTTCTCAAAATTTCAAGAAGAAAAGATGTTTTTATTTGCTTTAGCTGAAATTTACTTAAAATCATAAAATATAAATAATGTACTTCCTAAAATATCCATAACGCAGAAGGTGTTGTGATGCTTTGCTGGCAGAGGAGCAGGGCAAAAATGGGACAGGATTCCTAGCAAGGGGCCAGTCTGTCAATGGAGATAGAAAGGACATGAAAAAGGCTCTGTAGCTCCCACCAGAGAGTGAGCCAGACAGAGAGTCCTTTCTATTCTCATAACAAATACAGCATGAAATAAAAAGAGACAGAGAGCCTGGAGGTGGGATAAGTGTGTGGTGAATACAGGGAGCCTGCCCAGACACACACACCTATCCAGGCTGTCCCTCACAGTGTGGCAACAGCTGCTGGAGGATTCACAACCACTTAGAAAAATACTGGGGTTTTTTTTGCTGTAAGGAACACCACTTTTTATTCCTTGCCACTTGGTCTGTTTATTTTAACTTGGGGCAGGGACTGTTCTTTGCATACAGTTTGTATACTGACTGAGGCAGGATTCCTGTTCTGACACAGTTAAAGGAAAATGGCAAAACCAAGTAGCTACTGCAACTGTCATATCCCCCAAATAAAAATACAGCCCTTTCACAGCCCTTGCAGTTTGTCAGAGCTGCAGTGTAAGCCTGAAGTCCAGAAGTCATGTCCTTATTGTGAAATAGTGTTTTTACTCAGCAATGAAACCGATAAAAACCTGGCTTCAGAGAAATTCCAAGGTCTCTCCCATCCAAGATAATGCATGATACTCAAAATCAGAAAGGACCAAGTAGCTAATCCACACTCCTCCACACTCACCCCACACCAAAGCATGCACACTGATGGCAACTCCCAGATACACAGACACCATTCAGCAAAAAGTCTTGAGAAGTTAAGGCTTTTAATGAGGACTCTGTGCCTTTAAATAGATGTTCAAGGTCTTTGAAGGTCACAGGAGTGGGCCAAATTGAACATTCTACTTATTTTAAGTTATACTTTTCTTAGGAGAGGATGTAACAGATGTGTTAAAGTTCATTCATTATAGCAATGATTTTCAGCTGAGCACAGTCTCGCTTTTTGTAGCCAGGATTTTTCATTTTCAGACACTGAGCCTGCAATTTGCTGCTGATAGAAATAGCAAATTAATGCCTGTTTTCTTTGTACAAATGATCAGTCAGGACAGCTGGAGACAACCCTGTGGAATTATTTTGCTTGTTTTCAGGATAAATTCCAAGGAAAATGCTCAAGCAGTTTGGGTCAGGCCCATTCTCATTTATTTCCACCTTTCCCAGCACTGCACATTATTAGTTCTTTTTCCCTCAATTTCTCTTTCAGTTTTTCCTTCAAACTCTTGCTTCTCTTTTCTGTTTTCTCCCTGGGCACAAAAATTTTCTCCCTTTTCAGGGTATATCTTACTGAGAACTTGGTCAGATAAAGTTAAAACATAGACAGTTCTCATCATAGTCACAATGGTCAAGAGATCAAACATGCAGTGTTATTGTCTCTCCTAAATGTAACTGATTCTGAAAAATTCTTCACGGGCTTACGTGTTTTGTTCAAATGTATGCTTGTGAATTTTTCCTCTAGAAGTCTTTTATGTATCCAATTGATTTGTTATGCTTCAAAGATATGATTACAAACCCCTGAAAACTAACCAGTGAATATCAGTAATTTGAATCTGTGAAGCACATCAGTCAATACATTCACTCTGAAACCCCTATGACATGCTCATAACAATGCTTCATTTTTATCAGCTTCCTTCCAGATCAATATTTATAGTATCATTCAAACATTTATTATAATAGAACAGTAATGCTCACGATCCAAATAAGAAGGGGAAAGAAAATGTGAAATGCAAGACATGCTTTTAACAGCTTGCAGATGAGTTTTCAGTTGTTTGCTTTGCTTTGAGTTCAAGCTGGAAGGCTCTGGTCCTTTCAACACAAGTTGACAGAAGAGTTTCCTGAATCAGGACAGCAAACACTTTTCTGATCATTTCAATCACCATGCTCAGGCTGGGCTCCTCTGGTGCTGGTGGGTGAGGAGAGGCTGCCCAACCACCCAGCTCTCCCCCACCATCCCTGGATTATGGGACTGCAGGGGCTCACTCCCAGCAGTGACAAGTGCTAGAACTAAACACCTTCCCCTCTAAGCCTGGTTATTCCCTCCTTCCCTGCATTCTCATACATCTTGGGATCCCAAAGGCATGTTTATCCTGCTCACCCTACTGACAGTCCTTCTGCATAGCACGAAGATGGAACAACAGGGAGCACAGCACAATCTGGGACAAGCCTCGATCCTTCCTCTTCCCTCCTCAAAACCCCATCACACCCTCACCCCACCCTCAGCAGAGCTCTGGCTTCAGTTGAAGTGACAAAGCTGAACTGCTCTAAATTNTTTTTCCCACCCATTCTGTATGTGAAATTTGGGGCCTAGGAAATTTCAGTAGGAAGGACTAAACATTGGCAAAGTTGTGAGTATCCAAATGCAGCCTCTAACAAGATGAAGTGCCAGGCAACATTAATAGGCTGTGCTACCAGCCTTGCCTATAGCATATCTCTCTATTTACTGAGGGGTGATGTATAATTATGATGAGTGATGCAGTCTGCTCACTAGCCAGAGCTGTCAGAACTTGGCTGTCTGTACAGTGATGGAAAGAGGATCATAATATCTTCTAAATGTGACTGATAATGTGGTTTACATTTCCCTCATTGTTAGCTCATGCACATTGGGATTTCTGGCTAGTAGGGAATAGATAACATTTCTATTACTTTTTGGGCCTGGTTTTATCTCAGACTTTAACAGTTGGTTTGCTTTGGACGAGTGGCATTAGCAGCATCCTGGCATTCTTTGTGTGTCTGGCACTTTTCTGGTTTTATTCCTGGACACTACACCAAAGATATATACTGGCATGTAGTCTTTACCTTTTACTGAGCCAAGTTAACCCATCAATGTATGTCTAAAAAGAGACATTGCAATATTCATAGCTGTTACTGCTAGGGAACCAAAGCAGATGCCAATGTTCAGAGAGTTTATAGTTATGAGGCAGTGGAAAGAATCCCTTATATTTGACCTCTGATGTGCATGCAATTGCAAACAACTTCAACTGCTCGTGGAGTTCATAGATCCTATTTTAACAGCCTTCCATAGGGAAAGATTAAGTACTTTCAATGGAATTCCCCTATTTCAAGGGAGCTTAAAAATAAAATGCTGGTCTTCAGAGTAGTTAGAAGAGTTTCAAAGTTTACCCTTCTCTCTTGACAGAGAAGTAGGATTAGATTTAATTCTGGAAGCCTGTGTTCGTTGCTTCTGCTAGCAATCTGAACATGACAGGAGTTCAGAGAAAAGGCACAATTCAGCTGACACAGGTGTTCTTCCTTGCTCTGTCCAAGATTTATTTTCAAGACTCATCTTTCAAGACCATCCTTTTGCTGAAAAACTTAGCAGCACACACAGTGCTTTGCTTTAAAATAACTTCCAAGGCAAGGATTTTTCTAGATTTGTGGCATTAAATATAAATATTCCTGGAGGATGACTCCTGGAAAGGAATGCATTTTTTATACACAGACCTGGCAGAGCACAGAAAGACAGGCACACCAGACTGAAAGGGTCCTTAGGGATGCAGTCCCCACCTATCCCACATTATGTGACCCTTTGAAAACCTTAGGTTTTCTCTCTGTCTATAATCAAGGACATAATTCAGAATCTGTTTCCTGAGCTGGCCAGATACAAACTTCTGATCCCAAAGTGTGTTCCCATGTGGCTTATACCAAGAAGCTCCTTCACCTGGAAAAGAGGTTTTCCCTCCTTGTGCTGAACCCATAAATGCAAATGCACAGCAGCCACCACCAGTCTTTGTGTCACTAAGATAAACAATGTAAGTGTTTTGGTCTCCTCAAGTGTTTTGGTGCTGCTTTCCCCAGCCCTGCCTGCCTTCCCTTTCCCTACAGCAGTCAGAAATCATCTCTCCTTATGGTGAGCATACAGTGCACAAGGGCTTTGCACAGCTCTGCTTGTGCTTCCCTCTCACTGTTAGAAACACTTCTGTCCTTATATATTTAGAGTGAATTTGACCACACTACTGCTGCATTATGGTAATATTGTGCAGTCTTCTTTTTTGCCCCACAGTCATTTCCAAATTATGAACTCCTAATGTGCAGCAGAATTACTTTTCTCTTATGCATGACCTTGATTTCAAGCCCTTGAATGTAATTCTGAGGTCAGTCCAGTTTCTGTGTGCGAGTTCACTCCTTCTCTCCACTAAGACTGCCTCCCAGCACCTTGCTATGAGTAAGTTGGTTTGATATTAGTTAATTTCCTAATAGTCCTGCCAAGGTCATTAATGAAAATAGTGAGCAGAATTAGTGCCAGATCTTATCCTTGAGGAACTTTGCTAATGAATCTTCTTCACCTTATATTTCCCCTTTAACCCTCTCTGTTGCTCTTTCCCTGGAAGCCATGTCCTACTATTTTTTTTTTTTCCTGTGAATCCCTATGACATTCATTAATTCATATTCTTCACATGATGGTACAACCAATACCCTTCCCTGATTCAAGACAGACAAGATCTACAGTATTATTTTAACAGAGAAAGTCATTTACTAGTCTGGTACAAGCTCCCACTTGACAAAATCAATGTGCATTTTAATCCCTTTTTTCTTTGATATCTGTCTTTTAGATACTTTCAAATTCCACGTTGAAATTATGATCCAGTATCAAAAGCAGATAAACCCAGGTCATTTTCCAATCTCAGTCTGAAAATATCAGCACTACAGGTGCTGCTGGTGGTCACCTGGTGTGATCAGGCATATGCCAGGTTTGTTTGTCTTACTTGCACACAGACAGGAATGTAACATGTAAATTCCAGTTCACTGAGGTGGTATGGAGAATACCTGTATCCTTATCCTCTGCCTCTGTATTCCCAAGAACCAGGCTTTGCCAAATCTATGGCTTCACTTGGAAATACAGTTTTGATTTTGTGGTATTAGTTTGGTAAGGTTTGTTTATTTCTACTTTTCTGCAACACAGCCAGACTTTGCACACAACACTAGGTTCTGACCATGAGGTGGTCTTCCACCTTATGCAGCTTCTCAAGGCCAAGTAAAAGCAGTAATGTTTCACTATAAGTAACCTCCTCTGCCTGTAATTTTATTTCTGATGCTACTAGGTCTGAGGGCATCATTCAGAATATCCAAGATAAATTTAGGTTAGAGAGCTGCATAAAGGAAAATGTATGAAATGGTATACTTGTTTTAAATGTTTGGTCTGTATGAAATTGTGTAAGGAGTTGGAAATGCCAGAAGCAGTTAATACACATGAAAGACTGACAGGTTTCCTGCATCTGGACTAATTGTGGGAAGAGGCCAAGTGATCTGGGGATAATTCAGTGCTGGAGATGGCAAAGCAGCCATGGGGCCACTGCTCCAAGAGCCAAGAGGAAATAGTCACCTGCTCCTTTCCCCACTCTATCAGCACACAGAGAAGCAGCAATACACTTAGATAAATAAAAGCTTCTCCACAGCCCTCTAGCACTGTTCACCTCTTTATCTTCCCAGTTTCTCCCCTGGTAGAAGAGGCAAGATCCTCTGCTCCAACCTAAAGTTGCAAGTTCAATTTTTCATATGCTGTCAGGAAGCCTTCAGCTATGCAGTTGTTCTGCTTCCAATTATCATGTAAATCCAGTGCACCACATAGGAAGCATCCTGATAATTGATATGCATAGACATATGGGTAAAGAAATAAAACTTTCATTTTTCAGATATATAATTACACACACAGAGGTACATATATGTATATATATATATAGTATTTCTGTTAGTAAAAGGAATTGCTGTAAATTTACTTCAATACACTTCATTTAAGCATCTCTTAATCTTCATAGACTAAATCCTAGTAAACACTAATTGGCAATGCCTGTCTTATCAGAAAGAAAATAGTCCTATTGGGGAATAATTCTTCCCCAAGAAGTTTTTTATAGTCAGGCTAGTAAAAATGAGTTAAATGTAATTTTGACTCATCCATAATAATCTGTTTATAGCTCTGATGGTTATTTCTGTTTTCCACAGAAGCAATCACTTGCTAGATAGAACGGAACCGTAATCTTAATTTATCACATACATTTTTTGATAGCAGCCAGAGGACTGCAGTAAATATTCCAGTCGGAACAAAGGTGCAAATAATCAATACATCTGTTCCATTTACACCAATAATGGCATATAGTGAGATTTATGGGTGTCAGTATAAAGGAGGTACACTACTCTGCTGATTAGTCTTCAATCACTGACATGCATTTGAGTTTCACTTCTGTGTAAATATGACAAGAGACAAACCATTCATGGAAAATTATTGAAAGTACAACCAACACCCTCTCAGACAGTGTTTTCCCCTCCCCTTTTTTTTTTTTTTTTTTTTAACTGAAATTCTCTTGGTTAAAAAAAGCCTTGTTTCCCTTCCATGGGAGGAG
This sequence comes from Aegithalos caudatus, assembly GCA_013389925.1. Classification (NCBI taxonomy): domain Eukaryota; kingdom Metazoa; phylum Chordata; class Aves; order Passeriformes; family Aegithalidae; genus Aegithalos; species Aegithalos caudatus. The sequence goes on along the minus strand of WEIU01009291.1, from coordinate 196,226 downwards.
ATTTCAATTAGCTGGCTGCCTACATTCCTTACTCCACACCAAAGACAGGCCTCATTTTAATTCAAACCCAGATGTATTGTTTGCTACTGTAAGGAATCATGGCTCATGATGGCAAAATTTGCCTCAGCTGTCTAAAATTGCTCAGAACATTAAGGGCTCTATTATCTAAATGCTGATTTGATTATCAATACTTTAATCTGAGAAAAAGAAATACTGTCACTGCTTGGAAGCTGAGTAGGCTGACTGGAGAAAATTTATGATGAAGAGAGCCCTAAGAGCAGGGATCTGCTGAAAGGGATTAGAATTAAGAGCTTGTTAAGGAAAATACTTTCTATAAACTCTTTTTTGACATCAGGTGCTACATTAAAAACCTATCAAGTCTCTAAAAATTATGCCAGTAAGAGTATAAGGCACATTTTGGAGGAATGGAGTACTTGTTCTCCATTTTTTCATGTACTGTTTGTTTCTGGTGTCAGGTCCAGGAACATTTTATTTTCACCACAGAAAGGTAAAATGCTGTAAGATGAGCAGCCATTCAAGGATGACAGTCTGACATGAAGACACTGATCATTGCATGTTTACATATGTTTTTATTTTGCTAGCAGCTGACAAACTGCAGTAAATAACTGCTGGGACAAGGGTGAAAATGACCAATAGATTAATTCTGTTTAAATCAATAAAATAATTTCTTATACATCAGGATGAAAGGATTCACATTGACAAGGGGCTCATGGTGCTCCTCCTTCACATCTTCTAAGGGTGTAATGCTCTACTCAGCATTTTCTGAGCTGAATTTGCCTTTATTGTTCCTCCACACTTTACCAAACTAAGACACTCATTATCATCAGCTGGCTTTGGAAATCTTAGCCCAAGGCTCAGTACTGATCCCTGGTGCAGAAAGATAAAGCTGCACCACGGTCTGTAGTGCTGTCAGTGACAAAGAGCAGGAGAACAGCAGACAGTGCTTCGGGTGATGTGTGATGCCACACTGGCAGACCCAAGTGCTGTGAGCCCCTAGTGAGACAGGGCTGGAAAAAAAATGGAAAGAAGAAATTTAAAATCTTGTATTCTCTTTCCATACCTTTATTGATTCAGGTCTGCAAATAAGACTTCCAGCTGTCTTCTCTCTTCTCCCTGCCCGACACACGCAGCTCACAAGGTGGGCAGGAGGGAAATAACTGAAGAGCACAGCCTGCAGGAAGATGGTTAAGCAGGCAGATGCACTCCAGCAACAATGTACTTCACTCACACCTGTGCTGTCATCAGCAAAACCCCACCAGGTGACATGATATGGCTTGGTTATGGCTTGGGTTACAGTCCCAGGGCAGCTCAGGAACCCTTAGTATAATCTAACAAGCCTCAGTATAATCTAACTGAGTAGGAGGCAGGTGCCCAAATTTTACTTTCATCCAAGCTGTGATACATCAAGGTGTGCACAGTAGCAGAACTATGAAGGTGTTTCACCACAGTCCTGAGATGACAAGATTCAAAGCCCAGGAAAACAAGGAGACTGATGGTCCAGTCTTCCTTTGTACCCAGCAGAGAAAAAGAACTTTTCAGCTCATACTTTATCAGCTCACTATATGGTAATGTTGTTACCAGTTGTAGTCTCCCATTGCTCAAAAAAGCTGAAATAATTATATACAATGTCATATTCTCAGAACTGTGCAAAAGACTAATTTAGATGGCAGTCAAACATTAGGAAACATCAGATTTCTGCACTCCCACAATTTTTTCTTCTGAATAAAATAGTCCTAATGAAAGCATGTATCATCTCAAAATGAGAATGAGGTTAAAGCTGTATGGGCAACTGGATAATATGCTTTCACTTAAATCTGAAGGCCTTTGACCTTGTAAAACTGCTTTGAATACTTGAGAGGGAGACCCTTTATCCCTGATGAATCTGGACCCAGCCACTGGATCCATTCCAAGCAAGTATCCACACACAGAGCACACACTCCCAATATGAGATTTCACTGAAAACATGTAGTTTAAAAGCCCCAATTTAGAATTTACTCACTCAGATTTCTTTCTTAATCCATATCTCCCTGTTTTAGCCCAAAAAAGATCCTGCTTGTATCAATGTTGCTACTCTGTGTCCCAAAAGCAAACAAGAATACTTGCACAAAATGTTTGAAAAACGTTTCACCTATAGATATAAAATGAAATAGAGCTGGTTCATCACTTTCCTGGTTCTTACAGCAGCAATCAATACTGGCCATCCAAGTATAACAATGGAAGAAAGCAATCCCATGGCATTGGGAAGCCAGAGGCAGAGCTTTTGCTCAGTGCTCAGTCTCAATCTGCCACACTTTTGCCAGGGAGATTTGCCTGCTTCTGATCACAGTTTTGAAAAGCCTGGCATGTCTTTTGGATTAATCAGCTCCCACTACAGATGTAACAGGCACCAATCTGGCAACAACAAATTATTTTCTGTGAAGTTATGCACAGTTCAACTGCAGGTTCAGCTTGCCCAGCCAGAGCACTTAGACCACCTTGGAGAAGACTGGGGCCTGAGCCTAATGTGATCTGTGCTGCCTGTGGAGTTGTAAACCAAATTTCTCTGGGAAGGAACATCTGATGATTGCTATCTGCAGAGTTACATGCTGACCAGCCTGATTAATATGAATGTAGTGGGATAGAGGAGAGCCTCCCAACCTTTGAATATATTTATTCCTGAGTGAAGCAGAATGTCTGACAAGAGCTCTCAGAAATGTAAAGGTTTATTGTCTCATAATGGAATAAAGGGATTAATTCAGAATAGGTCTGTAGCCACTTGTAAAATATTTCATTTTAATAATTTATACTAATGGAATATATGATCTAGGGGGGATCATATGGGTTGCTCCTGGGCAGTTGTTGACAAGGCAAATGTGCCTGGGGAGACCTGGGCTGGACTGTTATTTGCTTGTCCCTAGTGGACTTTTAGGATGTTAAAAAGAGAGAATAAGAACAAGCAGCAGACAAAGCCTTTAATTCATCTACTCTTCTTGTCACTGCAGAGTGCTCATCAGACGACAGAGCTGATCAGCTCAGCAGGTTCCTAAAACATTCACAAGGAGAAAAAACTTAAGCTTTTATCTCTGTAATAAGTAATGAAACCTAATTTCCCTTTCTAACAAGAAAAAAACTAGCCTTCTTGTGTGAGCCCAGAAGGGCTCAGTAACAGAAACAATCACAGCTCCAAGAGGCATGCAGAGATTTAGGGGTCACAGATGCTGTTGTGGGGCTGAGTCTCAGAGCTGTGGCTGAAGAAAGAGCACGATGTGATAGGCAAGAATTATGCAGGCAGCACAGAAAGAGAGTTGTATCTCTTTCCACACATGTGCTCTAAGTCTGTTATCTCCCTTTATCCATCTGAACTGTGTCTGTGATTGATATTTCTGACATGTAGCCCTGTCCAAAATCTGAGAAAGGACTTTGCCATTTCCTCAGCATTGCCCAGGGATTCTTAACTGAGAGATTTGCAGAAATTTCTCAGTTCTGTTTCATCTGTCTCTTGTTTTATAAACCCATCTGCTCTCTGACAGTATCACACAGAGCCCAGTGTCTCAGCAAGACATTTCCTTCAACCCTTCCCCAGGACTGCTTAGGCCACCTGAGAAAAAGCATCACACACGTATTTTTCTACTTTTTTTGTCAGTATCAATAAATCAGAATCAACAGAAGTTTTTCTCATTTCTGTTCTTATTAAAAAAAAAATTACATAGAAATTCCTGATTTATTGGATCTTTTTTATCTGACAGTATAGACAAGCATGGAACTTTGTCCTACCTCTGCCTCATTTTTAAACATCAAAACTTGACCTCTGCTTTCTGCCTACTTCCCCAGCTTTGCTTTTTTTCGAGCTGCAAACATTTTTCTTTCATAACAATTTACATATGTAATTACTACAAGTACTTCAGGAATTGTTTGCTGAAGGCTCCATGTAAATACTAATTATCAGTAATTAAAAATCCACAGCTATTAGGAAGATACTGATAGGGAGAAAATACTGCTTAGGAAGCAACTAACATTTGTCTAGGCAAAATTAAACATCAAATAACTTTCTATCTGTGTAATTATACAATATGACTCATCATCTGCTGCATAAATGGAAGTGCAAATGGGACAAAGGTGTCCCCACATACACATCCACATCACACTCCCCCTCAGCCTTCTCACAAACTGTACATCTTCAACATTACAAACCCACTCCTTGTTGGGAGCAGAGAACATTCAAAGGTCTCACAGTACAGTTGCAGAAATGTAACAGTTGTGTTGAATGTTTTCCATGACATCCTAAAATCAGGTGATTCCATGCTGATAATATGCAAACTTAATTCTCCAGATCCAAATGTTCTGGGATTCTCTCTTGTGCTAAGTAAGGGACATTATCCTGCATAAATACTACAAATAAAATGCAGGAACAATTGACATCTGCTTAATTTTTTTTTTACAGAAATGTTTTTCACCCTCTTTGATGTGTTTTGGGTTGATTTTCTTTTAACTGCTAATGAATATGTTTCCTCATTAACTGTGGTTCAGTATGCATGCATTTTGAAGTGGAATTTTGGCCTGTCTACAGATGTCAAAGGGCATTTTGTCATTGTTGTAAGTGAAATTATATTTTCATTTTAGTGATTTATTACAGATTTCAGCAGGCTTTAAATCAGCCTTAGTCTATCTAAAATTAATCAACTTTCTGAGCTTTGTGGAAAAAAAATAAGCAGGTCATCTATGTGGATTAACAGCAATCCTAAAGCTTGTTCACTGCTGTACCTACTACTGATGGCAGGAGCAAAAACCATTAAGCAAGCTGGCAGGCAAAGGGACAGCAATTTTACGGGGGGTGCAGAACAGATTTCTGCTCTCTGAGCACAGCTCCATCTCACTGAAACCCATGGCAGTAATGGGGCAGTGGGAATGTGCCTGGAGCACAGGGCTGCTGATGGTGCTCACCTCTGATGAGGAGATGGGGTGCTGCCTTGGGAAGGCTGACCTGAAACAGAGACTGGACAGAGTTAGAGAATAAAGTAGATATTTATTGAAAGGCCTCCAGGATCCACCTTGGGAAGGACAAGAGCCTGACCAGGGCCACACACAAGGTGGAAATAGAATGGTCACAAAATGCCAAACTGGTCATGAGGTCTTACACTTCTATAAGTTTTGGTACATTTGCATATCGGGGTTTAATTGTCCAATTACAGATTGAGGTTGTGAGGTCCCATCCTTCTTGTTCCTCCCTTCAGCCCAATGTTGTTTGTGCTTTTGGGCCTGAAAATTGTCGTTGATCTTCATCAGGAAAAGGATCTGTTTTGTCTCCCTGCCCTGTGAAGAGAGCTCACTAACACTTAATATGAGGCTCAGGACTACACCCCCAGGCAGCACAGAATCTGAAAAACAAGAAATCTAAAATTTAAGGCATCAGGGGCAGCATAGGGAAAGCTTCTCATCCCACAGTAATGCCCAGCCTTGGTGCTCTCAGTGCCTGCAGCCACATTGCCAAAGGCAGGGAAAAGCCACGCACAATGACAGCTGGACTGAGCTGCCTCCAGAATTCATTTTCAACTACTTTTCTATTCACTTCTGTAGAGTTTATTTTTCCCTTTCTGGTTCTGCCATTTTAGGCTGAGATTCAATTCAGGGAAACACTGCAATTATCTCTGGATCAGACCTCAGTTTGTATTGTGGCTGAGGCTTTGAAAATTGTTGCTATCAAAACTACTAGCAGATTTGTCTGTGCTATTTTGAGCTGGAGTAAAAAGGGCTTGATGGGACACTGAGCCATTCACAAACCACAAGTCAGGCAAGAATAACAGGACTTTCACTGTCAGGTTTTAACTTTCAGCTTTCAGAAGTGTTTCTCAGCCACCGAGCTGCCAGACCCAAACTCCCCTGAGCCTAAGGCCAAGGTGTGGCAAAAAAGGGCTGATGTTTGTGCCAAGTCTGAATCTGCCTTGGCTTGGTTTGCTCCTGTCAAGAGGACAGCACCAGCTTGGTGCTTTTCCTTCCTGGGATGTGAGGCTCAACCACACCAGCTCAGGGGGTAGAAAAACCCTGGTCTATCTGCCACGAACTGGTGATGAGAAAAAAACAGTAAGCAACCCCTGTGTCTCTGCAGAAATAAAAAGCATGGGAACTCCCTGACATCTGGAAAAGCTTAGCTGTCATGCAGCTCCCTAAGACAGAGTGTTCTAGAATCTAAGTAGCAGTGTCTTCCTAAAGTCTGTTAATCACTAATGTTTTTCATCAATATTTTGTTAATTTATAGCATTTCCTCAGTCTTGGCATTTTTATTCTTCCCCCTCCTGCTTTCATTTCCCTTTTTTTTTCTTCTCTTTTGCTTCAACAAAGCATGAAATCATTGTTTGTGAAAAGATAATCTGCCTGCTGCTATTTCTGTTTGTAACTAATAATATTTTCTTCAGTCTTCTAGATTTCTGGGGAGACATAACTGGATTTGAGATCAGTCAACCCCATTGCTCTGCTTGCAAGCTACAATAAGGTACGTGCCAATGAGACCCTCTTGATGTTATTTTTTTGTTTGTTTCATTTGCTGCAAAGGGTAAATACAGCTTCCCAGACAGACAGAGAGACCTCCCTTCCACCTGTCCCTCTCTTCCCCCAGCCCCAGCTGGTCTGCTATGGATGGAGAACTGGAAAAAAAATACATATACATAGTGGCAAACAAGGAACAGTCTAAGATTTTAGTCACCCACCCACTTCTCATTCACCATCTTAGACCTCCTCCCAAAATGGATGTGGAGAGTCAGATGACAAAGAAGAAAGAGGAATACAAAAGGAAGTATGCTGTTGGGGGTAGAGGGTTTTATCTGCAGGGACCAGAAGGAAATACCATCTTCTTCTTGTTCTCTGTCTTACAGGTTAAAACAGCAGCTAAATGCAACTCAGAGGGCCTGAGTTCAAAGCTCTCTCCTGTCTGAGGGAATCAGAACCTGCAGCTTTCAGTCACAGCTGGGCCACCAGCAGGAGAAGAATTAGAACTTGGAAGAAAGAGCAATATTTAATCAGCCCTGCTGAAGTAATTTGTAAGTAATTGGAAGTAATGTCACATAACATAAAACCCCCATTCATTACATAGGTAAACAATGTATAACTATGCATTAACTGTTAGTATGAGCACAAAAGTAAAGATCTGGAATTATTCCTCAATGTACACAATCCCACGGACAGTTATGATTGACTAAATGGAGAAAAAAAGAAAAAGTTCCAAGAACAAGAGTGAGATAAAAGTGCTTGTCATTCTCTGGTGAGTGGTGTGTCATTGTAATGGCTTCTGAAAAAAAAATCACCACTGAGCTCTTCATGACAGCATATCACTGTCATGGACAGGACAGCAGAAGTGTGGATTACAGAAAGAAAGAGGAAAAAAAAACAACCCTAAAGGTAGCAAGCTTGGAAAGTTTTATAGTGGTGTCCATCACACACACTGAGGGAACTGTAATTATGTCAGGTAAAAAGTTACCACCAAATCATCCCTTGGAAAGTGGTCAGGTCCAGAGTGGACTGGGTGCTTGCCAGAAGGCCAGGGTGTGGGTTTCTCCTCCAGGACCAAATGTGGGGCCACCTACACTTGGTAGGGCCAAACATGGTCCAGGTGCACTTCCCTCCCACCCACTTTCCTACCTTCATCTGATCCTTTCAGATCACTCAGACATATTCACAGCCCTCCTCCAGCTCACCTCTATTTTATTTTTCTTTACTCTAATGTGGAAAGAAAGCAGGTCTCGAAACCTCAAGAACTGCTTGTTGTCCTCTGATCCCTCTTGGGCTGGGATGCCAAAGTGTATTACTTGCAGCAGTGGGAAGATCAAAAAGGCACCCCAAAATGTGAGCTATTTATTCCTGGCCTGTCGTTCAGCTCTCTAAGCATTGCTAAAACTGAACAGGAAACACAACAAAGGTTTTCAGGCATTATTGTTTTTATTTCCAGCTTATTTCTGGATAGAAACACATGAGTTCAGCTTTTCCAGTATATTCAGATCAACTGCATCTGGGTCTGCCAGAGACTTACAAATCCCAGTAAGCAAGAGGCTGGAATTAATGAAGCTAAAACTGTTTTCAGTCTGATTTTATATTCAACTCAGGATCAGCTTCTTTGTTTTGGCAAGAATCAGTGTGTATGTGCCTGTGTGTGTTTGTGTACATTTATGTGTGTTTACCTTGTGGTGGTTTCACTGGTGGTGGGGATTGCAAATGTGCTTGTTCATTCCTCATGGTTTCACTGTACAAGTCAAATATAATTGATTTAGAAGGAAAGAGGCTTGCCAAGAACAGTAGTAATGGCTTAGTGCTAAGTAAATTTAATGGAATATGCTTTGGCCAACAGCTGCATCATTGAGAAGGAGCGATTCACCTTCTCTCAGAAATAGTCATGAGAAACTAACTAAGGGGCTGAGAAGCTAGTTTATGCACACAGAGGTTCAAAGGCCTGCAGTGCTAGCTAATAGAATCCAACAGCTATCAAAAATCATGGCCAGCTGAGCTGGTGAGTCCCAGGAGGGTGAAGGAAAAAGGGGGAGGGAAAAATTCCTAAGAGTGGTTTTCTGCGTAGATTGAATATACACTTTTTTTTATTATTCTGGGAAAGATAAAATGAAATGAAAGTGACAGAGACTGACAGTTTTAGGTATTAAAATATTTAAAGAATGAGTCATTAATATATTAATCCAGAAAATATTATTTCATCTAGCAGAGATTAATACATTTCACAGATTCTAAGGCCAGAAAAAGCTATTAGGATCACCTATATCAGGTTTAATATGATTCAGGTTTGGTAATAGATGCAGAGACCTGTTCTGCCAGGCAGACAGCAGAGTAAGGTCACCCCCAAAGTCCCTGAGGTAAAGCAGAAACATCCAAAGCTCTGCCAGCCAATTCTCCAACAGAAGTGAGCAGAGTTTGCTAGGTGACACGATGTTGTTTATGACTGGATCCTGCAGGAGGTCAGCTCTGAAGGGCTGTCCTGACCTTGGGGTGATGAGCACCAGAGGGGTCACCACCTTCCCTGGCAGGCAGCAGCCCTGCTTTGCCATGGACACACAGCACCTCAGACCTGCCCTGGCACTGCCATGGACACACAGCACCTTGGATCTGCCCTGGCACTGCCATGGACACACAGCACCTTGGATCTGCTCTCCCCTGGCAGTGCCATGGACACACAGCACCTCGGATCTCCCCTGGCAGTGCCATGGACACACAGCACCTCGGATCTGCCCTGGCACTGCCACGGACACACAGCACCTCGGATCTGCCCTGGCACTGCCATGGACACACAGCACCTCGGCTCAGCTCTCCCCTGGCCCTCCCTCCGCAGGATCCTGCTCTCCTGTCCCCCCCCGGCTCCAGGCTGGCTTTGGGACGCGGAGCCCTGGCGTGTCCCGGGCCAGCCGCTGCCGCTGTCCCTGCAGAGCTCGCAGCTCCTGTCCCGCTGAGCTNCTCTCCCCTGGCCCTCCCTCCGCAGGATCCTGCTCTCCTGTCCCCCCCGGCTCCAGGCTGGCTTTGGGACGCGGAGCGGAGCCCTGGCGTGTCCCGGGCCAGCCGCTGCCGCTGTCCCTGCAGAGCTCGCAGCTCCTGTCCCGCTGAGCTCTCCAAGGGTTGGGGCTGGGAGCAGCCGGGCTGGCTCTTCCCGCAGCTCACCCAAACCAGGTCTGGCTGCAACCTGCGGCTCCGGCAGGGAGCGGGGAGCGAGTCCAGCGCTCCCAAAGCTCTGGTGTAGGAAGCAGCCTCAGCCTGCCCGCGGCACAGGGAGCACACGGGCTCCTCCCTCCCCGGTGCTCCAGCTCCTCCCCACCACTGCAGAGGCGCTCCGGGAATTTTTATTTCCACTCCAAACTTGCACTGTTCACCTCAGGCTTAAGCAGAGGAGAGTGAGCAGCGTTCAAATTTACTTTCTGGGTTGCTTGTTTGTTTTCTAAACTTGCCTCTGTTTTGGGAGAATAGAAAAAGACTTTTAGAAACGCAGCGGTTTGGAAAGATGTCCTCCTTATTAAGTGAAAAAAAAAATACAAACCCAAAAAGAATCAAATATATTTTCACCACAAAAGATGTTTCAGCATTTTTTTTTTCTCCCATAAAATCACTGCACTTACTATAAAGCCTCCTCTTCTTCCAAGGGTGACAAAAGATTTCTTTGAAAACCTTTTGTTCCATGCTGGCACACAGGGCTGAAAAACCTGGGCTGGCCCCGAGCTGAAGGTACTGCTGGAAGTTTTTCCTTTTGCCTAGGGGCAACAGAGAGAGAGAAAAGGAGACAGTGAGGCCACTTCTGAGCTTTCTGTGTTTGTATCTCACCCTTGTAAGAGAGCTCAGGTGACTTTGTTCTCCAGATTCATTTGTATGCTTGTAGCCAGTCCTACAGTGGATCTAAAAACCAATCATTCCTATTGATTTCATTGTGAATTTGCCATGTGGAACAACTGTCAGAAGAAAAGATTGCCTTGTAGCTATAAACAAACAAACAAAAAAAAACCAAAAAAAAACCAAAAAAAAAAACCAACAGCAAAATGCAAACCTCAAAAAAAAAAACCAGTAAAAAAACCCAACACTAATAAAGGAACCCAGAACTTTCATTTGCATTAGATAAGCATCTTGGCATATTAAAACTGCCGTTGAGTGCCTCCAACTAAAAATTAAAAGAAAACCTAGGTTTTGTCACTGAAGCTAAATATGTTATTATTAGTTGTGGGCATTGTTGATGTTATAATATATCTTATTTCAAATCATAACAGATGAGTGATCTCTAAATTGTTGGTTCAAATGAGATAATAGTCCCTCATGCTTTTCTTTGCAACACAAATCCACATAACTAGCACAACGTAAATACAATCACTGGCTGGTAGAAAAGCTTCAAATACTATTTTAAATCCTGCAAGTAAGGCTGGTGCTCAAATTGACAGCTCAATGTTCTGTCATTTCCCACCACCAATCTCATTATGGAAGTAAATGGCTCTATCTTATTTTATCCTGTTCCATACATGATGCACTTAAAAGGACTTAAAGAATCTAGTAAATGGAAATATATGGTACAATGAACAGTTAAAAATGTCAATTGAATTAGTCATTGTGTGATATCTTTTCAGCATAGAATGTGAACACAGATGCTGCCTTTTATAGAGGTCTATGCATACAAGGAACATGAAGTGGAACAAATGAGATTTGAATTTTATTATTCTTTTATGGGATTGCATTGCAGATAGTTGTTGTTTGTTGGTTGTTTTTTTTTTTTTTTAATTAGCTCCTATCTCAACACCTTTGGCAACTCTAAATAATTCAGAGAATCTTTTCTTTTGTTGTTTTAGCTGCTGTGCTTGTTTCTTCTGCAGACAAGCAGCCTTTGCAAGTGGCAGGAAGCTTATCTATCACCTAGTTTAAAAATGATCCTCCCATTACACAAACAGCACATAAGGAGGGCAGTGTGGTCTCCTCAGACTTTTAAACCCAAATCAGCTGCCAGATGCACAGTGACAAATCTATCCCAAGCCCTAAGAGGTGCCAGGGTTGGTAAAACTTTGCTTCCCTTTTCATGAGGTTTGCACTAAGAATAAAACTCAGTAGGAGGTGAGTTTGATGGAGTGGAACTCAGGGAGCTGGCTCCCCACCAGGCCCTCAGCTCACCCAACGAGGGACAGGAGGGACCTGGTGCCACTACAGCTCCATCAACCTGTTGCTGCCTCCTGGCCTGGTGTCACAGCTTTAGCATTAAAACCCAAGCTGGGTATGAAATAGGCGTGAAACACATCATTGCCAGGACTTCAAAGCAACAGGCGGTATTTTGTGTCTAAATAAATAAACAAATGCATGTAGACAGAAGCTGATGTTTATGCTACATTTCGTGGTGCAGGGAGGGGGATTAGTCCCTTAAGCTCATTTCGAGACATCACATCCCCACACAACTTCTTTGTAGAAAAACTTCAGGGACACGGATAAGGGTTCCCTCGGGCTTCCAGCCTCTCCCTCACTTCACAATGTGTGGGCAGGATACAGCTGTTCAGCTTCACTGCGTGGTCTTCTCATCCAAACTGTTCATATAATGCAAAAATTACAGCCCTCAAGGCACTATGGAAATTCACATCCTAACACAGTTTCAAATGCCTATTTATTTCACAGCCTAGTGCAAATATTACATCTGCTTCAGTATCCACTGTTTCAAATTATACCATGGTGTCTCAGATTAAGTACATGGGATTTCTTTTGTACCTAAAAAGGACAAGGAATTTCTTATTCTTTTCAGAAAAACAGAAAATAATTTCTCTTTTTACTTTTATTAATTTTAGTGATGCCCACCTCCCCCACCTTCCCCCACCCCCAATTCCAGGTTCTTTCATGGCAAATTCAAACATCAGGAAATTTCTGAATTTTGTAAATAGTCATTCTGGGAGTGTAACCCAACTCAATAGAAAGGAGTATTTTAGGTTAAATATTACACTATTGCCTGTTCACCTACTCCAGCTGAGTCCCCACTTGCAGGAGAAAACAAAAGGTGCATCATATAAACAAAACCTGGTATTAAATGTTTAAAGAGATCGATTTGAGAAGGTTCTAACTCATTATTTTGGAAAAAGTGCCCATGTTTTCAGCATCTTTTTGAAGCCTGGGAAGCAAGCACAGAAGGAAAAGCTCAGGCAGTCTGGGGAACTTCTGTTCAACATCAGCCCTGCCTGGGCTCCTCGTACAGCCTTGGGTCATTCATACAAGGACACATCTCCAAAGAGGCTCATCCATGCTCACACTGAATGCAGGTCCTGAACACACCACACACTGTGCTGAGGACGGTTTGAGGTAAAAAAGGTTGTTTGCTGCCAGTTCTGTACATTCTTTCAATCTCTTTTGCTCATGTCAACTTCGAACTTCTAAAATGTTGTTCATTCATATCCTTTAGCTCAGCTGTGGAAGAAAAGGACATTTGCCAGGTTATGCAATAAGGAGTTTGGTAAAAAATGTGATTGCAAACCCAGGCTGCATGAAATGGTCAGCAGAGAATCCTGGCAAGGGCACCCTGTGTTAAAAACCAGTTTTAATTCAATCCATCAGAATAACAAAAGAAAGAGGATAACAGACTGATATTTTGGCAGCAGCTGCCTCTTCAGAGACAGCAGGTGCTGCCAAAATAGTAGGCTCTCTGATCTGTTTTCCTCTGTTTTGTGATGGAGAAGGATGTTTAAACTCTACAGTTGCAATTGATCTAATGAGCCAAGGCTTCTTCCTGGTAATTGATGATTTTCTTGATCTTCCTTCTTTCCAACACTCCCTCTCCCCAGATGCCCATTCTTCCATCAAATCAGTCTGTGGCCCCTAAGCTTTATTAGGTCTTGAAGGTTCTTTTCCTGTGGTGTGTTCACCACTGCAGGTTTTGTTTCCACTGCAGGTTTACCTTTCCTTCAGGCTCCAGCTGTAATTCAAAGATGCTCTGCTGCTCTTTGCCATCGGCCACTCACCTGGGCTACCCTTTTATAACAGCTGTAGCTGCTGCCCCCGTGCTCTGTGCACAGCTGCTGTTCAACTCAGCACTCATCAAGGGGTATTGAAGGCAAAGAGAGAGCATGAAACAGTAGCTCTGGGTTAAAAACCGAGGTAGGAACCTGGGCTTCATGATAATATGCCCAGAGAAACAGGATAAACAGGAAAACATTAGCCAGGTCAGCTGAAGTGTATGCAAGGCATTACACTTCTCATGGGCAGGAAGATGTTGCCCAGAGCTGAGGTTTGGATGTCTCTGTGACTTAAATCCTCTAATCCTCCTCCTGTTTAAACATCCAAGTCAGGAATTTAGGGGTACAGGAAGCAATATGGATAGTTGGCATTATTGCCTGTCCTGTGATTAAGCCAGGGCACAAGATGATAAGCCTGAGGAAACCCAAGCCCAGCACCTGGGCCTAGGGCAAGCAGAGGGAGAGCTGACTTCCAGCTCCTGCTCCCTAAATTTTCTAGAGACTAGGACCAAGGCAGAAGTCTTTTCTCACCCTTATGACAGCCTTCCTCACTTTCCCAGAGTTGTACTTTCCTTGGCTTGCTCTTCAAGGAGCCCCATAACTGTTTTCTCCCCTCCTGCAAAGTTTCCTAGCATCAGCATATTATGAAAAGTTGGTTTTGAATTGGCAGCTTTCTGTAGCAAAGTGGTAGGTGTGTTTTGAGAATGCTTAGTTGAACCAAGGCCTGCAGGGTAGGGGATTTTGGAACTGAGAAAGCTGTGCTTTTGTAACTCCTACCAAGCACAGGTAGACACCATCCTCTTGGTCAAGGTGTCAGTACTTAATATTTACTCCAGAGTACAGCAGAAATAACCTACAAAAGACTTTGCAGAACATTTACACTTTTTTTCAGGGTATCTTGTGTTCTAACCTGTTTAGTTAGAGATCTGCTGGTTCACTGGGTTTGATTGAGGACGACAAAATATCTTCCAGACTACACAGAATATCAGGATTGGTACACACCTGTAAGAAAGGAGGAAAGGAGGCTGTAGGCAGATGCCTCTATGGGAATACTGAATAAAAGGTGACACACTTGGAGGAGGACAGTGCTTAAAGCAAACCAAGTCAGACTTTAGACAAAACTCCCTTGCCCGACAAGTTATCAGCCACTTACTAATATCAGAAGATAGGGTTTGACACAGCAACTTCCCTGCTCCAAACCCCAGCAAGGAGAGCAGTTTGTCTGTTGGCTGAGAGCTGCTCTGGCAGTGCTGGCAGCTTCCCTTTTGGCTTCCTTTCCCGGGCATACCCTGCCCTGCGGTTTTTGGCAGCACAAGTGGTGACTGAAAAGCAAGCAGTGGGAATGAACTTTTAAAAGGTGGCTACATAGTAACAGCTGCATTAGCTCTGACTATTGAAGAGAATTTGTCTAAAGAGAGGGCTTTCTGTAGCAAAGGATCCATTAACAGGTTCGGGGTACATACAGTGAGGACAGAAAGGCAGCCTGTCCTGTATTTATCGGCTGCCATGCTGGTAACCGGATTTACCAGAGTCAGGAGTCAAGGGAACAAAAGAAGCAGATTTCTTTCTGCAGTGTTTAGCTTCTGCATTTGCAAACTATCTTGCTAAAGTCACAAAGAAAAGAGAGATTACGGCTGTGATAATCTGTATAGCAATTCAAGGCTTAGGGAAGCAGGATTCCAGTTCACCTGGGAGAGGGCAGGCAGTTCCAGAGGGTGTGTGGAGAGCAAATACGGTGCCAGGTTTTACTGGAAGCACACAGGGCATGGAGAGACAATGAATTGTACGGTAGTGACACCTGCTTTAGAGGGGATAGCACTGGAGTATCACAGTGGCAGACTTTTAGCAGTGTTCTGGCCACATCCAGCTTTTTAAAATCCATTCAGCAGAGCTCCTAACACAATTACCATAGCCACATTTTTGAGCCAATGCTACGTCAGGAACACTCTCTAAATGGAGCTCTTTGGAAAATTGGTTCCTATTTTTTGGCAGTAATTGAAAGCTGAGCTGTTAGGAAAATGGGAGCTCTAAATGCTTGGATGACATTTCTCAGCTTTGCTCACAAACAGGAGAACCTGTAAGCTACAAAGGCAGTGTCATCAGTCATCTTTTAAGGGTATCATCATCAGACAGACAATTTGCTCTTCTTTTTTTGTCCTGATGAGAACTATAAGACAAAGTTAGCAGTAGCAGAGTGACAGACCAAGACACCATTCAGGTTAATATAGCCCCTGCTTAATGCACAGCTATTATGTTAATAGAAACAACACCGGCATGCATGTAGGTAGCAATAGGTGTAGTGCATGACTGTTCCTTTAAATGAAAGTACCACCAGGCAGTTATCTCCACCAGATTTTATTATGTGACATAGGATGAACAATTACATACTGTGCAATAAGCTAAGTGAGGTTTTAATCACTGCTGTATTTATGGATGGTTTATCCTGACCTTTCATAGCCTTAGAAACCAATAACTGAAGCAAAACGAAGTTTACCACTCCTCTCAGAAATGAGTCATGTGAGCATAATCAAATCCCAGACATTACTAAAGCCTGGATTCCTGAACTGATGAGGAACTGAAAGACTTTCCATGTCAGATGGGGTTGAACAAGCCTTTTTTTTTTTTTTTTTTTTTTTTTTTTTAAAACCAAATTTGAACAAAGGATATTGGGTTTCTGGTTAAGGCCAAATCATCACCTCAAGAAAATTACACCAAATTTGCAGTTTTTATTGTCTGCATACTTCTTTTATAAGACAATAGTAAGCTTCGTGTTATCTTTAATGAAGCATACTTATTCTAAGAGATATGATGTATCCAAGAATAGTTATGCAGAAATTATGCTAGATAAATGTCATACTGAAAAGGAAGAGCCCTGTCTTAGAGACATACCAATTCTATGGAAAGATTCTCTGAGGTATAAAGATTTGTTGAAATCCACATGTACCTCAGTAGCAGAGCTGCAGTCTCACATTTTCTCTCTCCTTATTATACCACCGTGGTTTTCAGGAGAGGTGAATGGGATGACAAGGAATGAGAAATGGTATTTAACATAGTTTTCACTTTTTTTTTTTTTTTTTTTTTTTTTTTTTTTTTTTTTTTTTTTTTTTTTTTTTCTCAAGTCCCATAGCTCTCATTAGGAATCTAATGCAGAATTTTCTCCATACCAGAAAACTTGAAATAAGAGTTGTCTCCCCTTCATGAGTCTTTTGCATGCCACTGATTTATTGACTTCCATGCTTCTGGCAATCAAGTGAGGTCTTTCAACCTTAATGCATTCAGGAGACAACCATTTGAGGTAAAAGACTTGAAGAATCACTACCAGGAAGCTAACTTTAACAATAATCCCCTTTCACTGTAGCCCTGTTTGTACACACAGGAATCGAAAGCTGCCCAATTTCACTTTATTTCAGACACAAAGGAAATAACAAACTGTGATTCTCTTTTTTTCTTTTTCCGAAAGGGAAGGCACACTTGCAAAGTCTGCCTTCAGCAAACCTTGTCTACCTGTGGTCTGCTTCAGAAAAGTGGCTTTTCAAGGCCTCTCACAGTCTGCCTCAATTCAGACTCGGTGACAGAAGTGCCTACAGCAATATTTAGCCACTTTATTTGCCATCCTCAGCTGCAAATGCAAAGGAGCAGACACGCCTCAGATAAAACTCACCGCAAACATTCAGAGAAGGCAATCGCTCTGATCTGACCCACAAAAGAGAGAGAAACTGCACATATCCAATGAATTTGCAGGCATCCAGGCATTGCTCCTCACAGCTGCACAGCTGTCCTTCACACATGAAAGAAACAGGTCCGGCTACCAAACATCTCTTTCAGCTTTTCCGTCTGTACAGCTCTGTTCGGGTTTCTCCAAACCACAGCCCTGCACAGCATTGCAGCTGCCTGCCCCAGATCCTCAGCAGTTGTAACCCAACCTGGCTCCATGGATTTCAAATGCCTTTTCCACCCACTGGAAAACCCATCGGCAAGTTGAAAGCACTTCCCTCTCCTCCCTCCCCGCCTACCACACAAACACACACAGACACATCCAGATACATGGTGAATGGAATGAGTCCAAAACGTTTTTCTCAACTCTGGTAGCATTTTTTTTTTCCCAAACTAGCTTGGAAGGAAAACTTTGAAAGCTTTCCAAAGCAAATGTTCCTGGGGCAAGAGAGATGAGTGTAAAGAATAGGTAGAGCTTAGTTCTTCTGCAAGAACTTCTAACAGGGAGACCTGAGGCAAACATCCATTTCTCCTTTTCTTTCCCTCCTGCAACAAATCTGTCTTGTACACACCAGTACATGTTTCTGTCAGACATTCCTCATTGCTGCCAGGTCACTGAGGATGTGGCAGTTTCTGCCAGGGAAGTGGAAATGTGCTGGTCTTACACTGTTGATAGTGATTCTCCCACAGTGAGCTGGGGAAACATACCCATTTTCCTTGACTCTTGTGGTTCACTGAGGAACAGCTGGGCAAAGAAGCATCTCCCACCTGGGTGTGAAAACTGTTGGGAAAACCAGAGAAAAATGTTCCTATCTTGGAGTAATTAGGACAAGAATGTAAAAGTGGAGAGATAAAGAAGGTGAAGTCTTTGGCCCCTGTTTTGTCCTTTTGTTGGGCCTTGAAGTGGTTAAACCAAAGAGCTTCTGATTTTCAGACTTGTACAATGGTTGCCCTCTCAGATGGGAAAACATCATTGAAGTGGGAATGATTGCATTATAGGATGGGGAGAAAAGGGGTCAAAAGATAACAAATCCATCTGTTTTGATTTGCTAAAGAGAAGGTAATCACCAGCATGGGATTTGATGAAGTCAGGTTGGCTAGCCCTACCTTTTTTCTGGAAATAGAGCAGCATTCCACCAGGGAATTGCAGTGGGCTCAGTGAGGTAAATAGGCAACAGAGAGTTCAGAGGTGAGACCTTGAACTTTGGTCACTCCATCATCTGCTGCAAATTCAGAGCAGTGGTCTCTGAGCATGTAGTGAGTTCTCTGTGACTCCCTAATCACCACCCAGGGCACAAACAGAGCCATTTTCTGAGTTTGCATGGCACTGGGGCCAGGATGATCCCATGTTGACACATGTAAAATATTCAACAGATGGAGTCTCTCAGTGCTTTTGCAATACAAACCACCATAAGACTATTAATGAGGCACTATCTTTTAAATTAATCTCTCAAGCATAAAGTTGGCGGTGATGGGCTATTAATACATCTCAGATAACCATATTATCTCAGCATCTTCTGGGCAAATCAAACTCATGCAAAGTTTTTAGCTGATTTCATCATCCTGTTGCCTCTTTTCCTTCTGCAACACTTTAACACTTCTTGGCACATAGGTTGCTTTTCTTGCAAAAAATTTGTTGCAGTCAAGTTTTTAAATTGCTTTTTCAATTGGATTAGAAAGATGTAAGTCTGATGGAGGAAAAAAAGCTCATTTGACTAGATACAGTTGCGGCTAGTATAGTTGTGGTATTAATCCCCAAAGACTTTTAGATGAATCTTAAATTCATAGATAGGATTTTGATGATGGTTACTTTTTAATTCCCAGATTCATAGTGCTCTTCACACAATTAATAAATACAACAATAATTGTGGAAGATTATGTCCTATTGGAAGCCCTGGCCATCTGCAAGGGTAGCTTTACTTATGACTGGTTCCTTTCCTTTGCAAACAACCCTGGCATTTCCATATTCACCAAGTCGTCATCTTCCTTTTAAGCATACAACAAATTTGTAACATACCATAGGCTGACTTTATTAGATTAATTAAAGAAACCTATTAATTTCCAAGTAAATGAAAAATATTTTTAATCATTGCCCGTGAACCACTTAGCACATTAACTTGTCCCTCTGAAATCATTTACTTAAGTGTGCCCTCAGTTTGCTTAATCTATAACTGGTCAATAGTATATTAATATTACAGTCTCATTTCGGATCTAAGCATGTCTGAACCTATTAAACTGTCACCCTGGATTTACTTGCAGGGAAAAATTATCTGCATTCAGAGATAGAGGGAGAAAAGTATTAAAGTGAATTGAGCGCTAATGAAATTAATCATAATCATCGTAAGTACTTTCAACTGCTGTCACCCAGTGGGAGATGCTGCTACAGGAAAATTCTCACAGCTCTATTGTTTTTATGGCTGAGTTCTGGAGCTCTTTCAGCTTTTGTTTGTTCCAAAGAGACTGATAACACTCTGGTGATCACTTAGAATCATTCCTATTTTTTATTAAACTAAGAATCAACCTTAGAGTTAACCTTGAAATACAAGGCACTGCATGGAAAGCTCATTCTAGTGAACAGGTTTAATGTAGGTCAGACCTACCATAGTTAGTGTTGTCAGCCATTCAAACTGTGAGACTCCATCTCTTGCTGTTTACTTTTACTGCACTGCTAGTGAACCTAATGTGTATAATTTAAAGGTTCAAGACAATAGGAAAGAGCAGATCAGGAAAAAAAAATATATATGTCCCTGCAGTGCAAGATACATACATATGTAGATAGATATAGATATTTAGGTGTATAGAGCAAGATCCTGAGCTGTGTAAATTAGAATAGGCACATGGTGTATTAAAGCCCATAAAACTATGCAGTTTTATATCAGTGATGTAAGATCATCCCTTACAGCACTCCTCTTGCTTCATGCAAATATTTTATAATCCTTTAATAATACTTGAATTCAAAAATGTCTTTTTCTTTCCTTCCAATTGCTGTAGTGATGTGACACTAATCTGTATCCTGTTTAATGCTATGAAACTTTTGAAGGGCTCCCCCACGTATCTTCTTTGAATTCTTCAGTTGTCTAGAAACTCCAGTGTTGTATGGATTAAACCTCTGATGAAGAGGAACATGACAATGGGAAAGACAAAAAATAGCAGCAGATCAAAAGAAGTTATCTCTAAAAACAAATTCAGCGCTATCCACAACTAAGTAACATTTGACATTTAAAAAATATTTGATCAGTGTTTTGGCTTACAGAACTGCTTTAGGGGCACTGTGATGTGTAAATTAAATTCAAATGAAGGTTAAATATAGTTCTCTGAGAAAGACAACACAGTTTAAATTACCTAATTATTTGGACAAAATCTGTTCTCCTGTAATTAAATGCATACAAAAGAATGTGTCTTTTTGCTTGGTACATTTGGAGAGGAGATGTTTATCAGCAAATGGCAACTTCCTCTTGGAGATCGTAAAGATACTGTCATCACTCAGAGCTGTGTTGGGAAGAAAGTTAGTTCATGCATTTTTCAGAGCTCAGCTGCTGTATACAGCCTCCAAGGCCTTTTAATACAAGCCTGCCTTAACTTTTCTCTAGAGTTCACACCTGTGCAGGAGGGGATACAGCAGCCAATGTGCCCAGGCAGTGCTCTGGTCATAGAAAGAGCTGGTAATTCATTGAATTCATCAGATCTGCTCTGATGCCCAGAAGCGGATTTCTTCCTTGTTCAGACCCTCTAACTCTGCCAGTGTTCCCAGGCTTTGGAAGAATGACTGCTGGAGTGAGTTACAGCCCATGTGAGTAAAGGGGTGAGAGTCTGGATCACTGAGGTTTGTTTAGTCTATTTTTAAATGTGTTGATTGAAGGGATTTTACCATCTTTCTGTGGGAGACTCCTCCTGAGCCTAGCAGATGTCAACAGCAGGGTATCTTTTGCATGATACTGGGTATGAACTTTCTCTTCACCTTATCCATTCCTCTTTGGGTTTGGTTGTTTTTTTTTTTTTTTTTTTTTGTTTTTTTTTTTTTTTTGGTTTTTTTTTTTTTTTTTTTTTTTTTTTTTTTGTGTTTTTTTTGGGGGTTTTTTTTTTTTTTTTT
>WEIU01009291.1:149292-174938 GCA_013389925.1 Aegithalos caudatus | reverse complement strand
TGTGGGTTTGTTTTTTTGTGTGTGTGTTTTTTGGTGTTTTTTGGTTTTTTTTGTTGTTTTTTTTTTTGTGTGTACACCCATCAATATTTACACTCTGTAATATTTCTGCTTCATTCTCCAGGGTCATTTCTCAGTCCCACAAACTTTCATTCAATTTTTGGTGTCAGTCCATCTGCCTCCTTTCTGCTTTGAGAGGTCACCCTTCTGTCCCTTTTCTTCCTCCCCCACATTTGTCAATCCTGTTCAGATCTGTCGTGTGTGGCTGATGGACAGAAATGTCAGCCTTTCTTAGGGCTCAGAGCTCTGTGCCACCAATTTAATACTGCAGTACAGGTACAATAGACTTGGATTGTTCAATTACTGCTCATGAACCAAAATCTCACTTTCCAAAGGGCTGGAAATTAAATCTGCACAGTATGCCTAAGCTTCACAATGCTATTCCCTGCAGTAAAGATGTGATATGGAATAGAGCCCTGGAAAAGAAAATAATAAGCAAGCTCATATTGCTTAAAATTCTGAATTTTCCAATATGTACCTGGAATTATGCAAATTTTCTGTGGTTTCCCGGGTTGGAAGAGTAGCATTGCTCTGCATGTCTGGTCCCCAGTTGTAATATCTGTCATAATTATATTAGGGAAGAAATTGCGTGCTCATTAGAAAAAACACACTGGTGCAAAAAATTTTTGTCTGGGGGCCCAGAGCATCTGAGCTGCATGTGGGAAGAATGTTTGGATTTCACATGTGACAAGAAAAGATTTTCAAAGTGAGTGGGAAATTAAAGGCAGCTCAAGAAACTTTCCTACAAGTCATTGTACAATTCACTCTTTTCATTCATATTCATTCTGAAAACATAAGCTTACTTAAAGAAAGAGGAGAGGGAAGAAAAAAAAAATGGATTTATTGCTAATAGTCATAAAAGGAAACCATAAATCTACCAGGGCCCTGTAGTGAGTGTAATAGTGAGTAAGAACAAATGCAATCAATATGAATGTATTCATTTATTCTGTCTCAGCCACAATCAATATGCATGGTATCTCAATGTTGAAGAGGAAGGCACAGCTTTTGCCCCAGTGAGTTTAAAATAATTCAACAAAACTCCTGCTGAGTTTTGATTGAATAATAAGCTTGGCTCTAGCTAGAGAAAAATGTGCAGACAGGCAATATGCTCACAGGGAGCAGAACTGGGAGCAGCATTTCTAGGAGAGGGATGGGTTCAGGATGGCATGGGGAGAAGAGAGAGGTAAGGGGTGATTTTGAGCAGGGAGAAAGAAAGGGAGAAGTGCTGCAGTTATTTCTCTGGGTAGTGGAAAAGGTCCCTTTTGAAGAACAGAGGGGAAGCTGGCCCCAAACTTGGTGCAGCATATTCCCATTATTCATTTACTGTGTCATTCTTAATTATTTCCATAGCTCCTGTCCCACGGCTACATGTGCCCAGAGGGCATGAAACAGCACCACCAGAGCTGCCAAAGCAGAGGAGGAGGAGACACAGACCCCATGGAAATCTGGAGGTGGACTGGCTCCCAGCCTCACACCCCAGGCAAATATCTCTTTACAGAGGAGGCACAGACGCAGCAGAGGAGGCCTCCACTTTGCTTCCCACCACTGAGGCTGCTGAGCAAGCAGCCTGTTGCATTCTCCTCTGACTTTAATTTGCAAATAGCCTTAAAGCATTGCAGAGAACAGCATGGGAATTTCTTTTTGATGAGGGTAACAAAGGTTGGGCTGTCTGTGTAAAGCCAGCAATGTAACCACTGAAAAACCACAGAGTACACAAGGTGTTGTGCAGGAACAAAGAGGTCACCCTGAGCAGAGGAGGGAATGAAATCAGAGAGGAGCATTCATATTCACTGAACAAAGCCTCTGCACTGTCATTTCTGGACAGTGAGCCTATCTGGGCAGTATTAAAAATCCAAACAAATAAATAGAACTGTTTCACATGCTCTTGAATTTACCTGCCAGAGCAGTGGCTGTGTTCTTTAATCACCCAAACAGACAGCCTGAAAAGAGTTCAAAGAACAGTTATGTATCTAGCTTCCACTGAAATTCAGGGGTGCTGGCCATTTAGCTACTCTCTGTGTTGAAGGCCCACCCACAAGCATGCCAGACAATGCTTCTCCATGACCTCTCTATTTCCTTGGGAGAACCTGAAAAATGCCTCTTGATGAGCTCTCCAGAACTAACCATCATACACTGCTTACCTATTCACTTTCCAGGCTGGTGATATTATTATGCTGTGTCCTGTCACGCCTTCAGTTTGTTAAATTCCTAATGAGAAAACTTAATTCCTTCCCTGACTGTTTGGGAGGCTTGGCCAATGGTGCTGTGTAAATGAAGAAGATGGTTATTACTATGATCATGATTATGTTTCATTAGTAATAACAATGAAGTCTGGTCAGGTATTGCATATATACGGGAAATGAGAGAAAATATCTACTTAAAAAGAAGGTTAAAGAGACTGGTGCTTTTCATCAAATGAGAGGAGAGATTTGCATGTGAAAGAACATGATGAGCTTGGCAAAAAAAATCCTTACTATGACTAACTCCAACTTAAAAATTATTTAATTTTGCTATGCATTTTAGCCCAAGGAACACGGTCTTCCTACAAGCATGCAGGCAAGGTCATGAATTCCTTCACGGAAATACTTGGAGGAAGGGAAGGGTGAGCACATAAATTGGGTGATTCATGTTCCTGTAAGAACTCCACTCCCCTGAGTGAGAGGAGGGTTCAAGGAGAGAGCTCCTTTCCTGTGCCAGAGAGGCCAATGACTAAGGAAGAAAGTAAAACACCAGGCAAGTTAAGGATGGTATTTTCCTACTGCAGCCTCACAACTTTTGGCAGTCAGGAGGTTTTTGGCTCCCTGAGGAGGCCCAGATGGAACCTGGACACAATAGTGCTGGTGATCCCCTGCAAGGATCTGTCTCACCTTTCTGATTGCTCATGAGCTGTGGTGTACCAGTGCATCTGGGGCAGATGAAAATGTATTTCAGACAGCAGATTACAGGGGGAAAGTGTGGTGCAAGTCCCCTGAGAGGTACAGACAGGTCATGTCTAACAGGTGATAGTGATTCAGTTATCTCCTCACAAGTGATGTGCACGCCACAACTATATAAAACATGACACAAGAAATACTTTCAAACAGCCATTTACTCACAGCAGCTTGCTTTCAAAGCAAGAGGTGTTGCTTTTCTTCAAGGAGTGATTCCTTCCAGCTCATGGACCAAAACTTAAGCCAGAAAAACCTATTTATGCCACAGGAAACCCCTTAGCAGCTGCAAGGGGCTGTCTGTAAAGCCCTTTCCAAACAGCAAGCTGTGGAAATCAATGCTTATCAAAGATCAATACAGACACTATCCCATTCCTTCAAATTTCCAGCACAGCAACAAGATGTGAGTCAGAGAATGCTGCTGTATCCCACTTAAACACAGGTGGAGAAACCCAGCACAACAACAAACATGTCAAAACAGTCATGTATTGTATCTGTTTATTCTCCATTCTGACATTCAAAACTCTCATCGTGACCCATCCATGCCCCCAAAACAGTCTGACTTATTTTCCAGGAAACTCTTTATCTTCCTTTAGAAGATAAAAACTTGCAGCTCAAACCTAAAAAACCCCTTATATGATGTCCTGTACTGGAAGAAAAATTTTGCAAAAATTTGCAATAGATGATACCTCTCCAGTATTCTTGTTTGCTCACAGTCTGTTCATAGAATACTTCAGGTATCTGAACAGAGAAATAGCTCTGCTTCATGCCATCTGCAAAGCCTTGGAGAAAAATCAGGGAAGTGAAGGAATAGGAAGGTAAAATTTACAAGGAGTAGCAAGAACAGCATATGAATTTTTAAAATTAGTCAGAAAAATTAAAATGTAAAAGACACAACTTCTTATTTTTACAACTGGCTATAGCTTTAACCTTAGCAATTCAGAGCTTGTACAATGGCATCTGCACAAACAGCTGTAGTTCCCTTGTGTAAAACACACTGGATACAGCAGTGAATTTACTTGAACCTGCTTTCACAGTCAGCACGGTGTAACAAAGGAATGGTTAATGATTTCTGGTAAATAATAGAAAGCTTCAGACACATGGCAGTGCAGGATGCTCCTTATTCTCCCTTTGTCCAGGCACACACCTTAAACCTTGCCCAATCTACAATCTAATTTGGGGAGGTGGGGGGGGTTGGGGATGGTATGGGAGTGACAGTAAAGAGAAATCTTCATTTAATTTGCTTGGCTGTGGAGTAGACCACGTGGATTACCTTTTTATTTACATTTACTCTTCTGCAAGTGCTTGTGTTCAAAAAGCCTGATATGCCTTATACCAAAAGATTGCATGTAATTGGCTTGATGCACATCAACTTGCAATGCTGGGAGGCATCCCAGTGTACTAAATTTAAAAGTTTGTGTATAAAGTAGCACCTAATAAAAGTCCCCAAAACCCAATAAAGTTGTACATGACAGAATTTCTGTGTTGCCTGCAGTTTTGGGGTTTTTTTTTTGTTTCTTCATAATTTTTTTTTTTTTTTTTTGTTTTTTTTTTTTTTTTTTTTTTTTTTTGGTGGGTTGTTTTGTTGCTTTGTTTTGTTTTCTTTAAGTGCAGAGAGAAGGTATAACATTTCTGTACTTGATTAAGACCTGTTAGTAGAGATTTATTGCAAGGGTTGAAATGTGTATTTGGTATTAACCTCTTAGATCACAGCAAGCAGCTTTTGAAGTTGGCTGGGGACTGGAGAGCAGGGGACACACCACGCCTGCCTCCTTCCGAGGGGAGGCTGAGGGCAGAGGGGGCAGGGGGAAGGTCACTGTTCTGCCATGCAGTAAATATTCACTGGGGATGATTATTGAACACAAAGAGTCCTTATGGGCCTTACAGCTTGTATGTACCTTGTTAGATAACTAGAGAAAATCAGGGTTAGAAAGAATAACTCTGCCAGACGAAAGCTCATATGTTTCATTCCTAGCTGTGTTGCAAGGAAAATTAAGTGATTTAAAGGCTTTATCTGATTTAGAGCCTTAGTTTTCCCTCCCTTCTGGTTGCCAGTAGCCCTGTTTCTGAAACCATGCTGCCAGGACCCCCACCAGGAACAACTGCTTTTCTCCCTGCTGGCATCAGTGCTTTCCCAGGGGGATTGCAGGGTGGTGCCACCTCTGCCAGGAGGAAAGAGCAGAGCAGCTCCCTTCAGTCCCACCTGCCAGGTGAAAGGAGTCTTGCACACTCTTCCCCACAGGGCAAAACCTGGCTGCTGCAGCTGGACCTGAAAGAGAAGATGAAGCTTCTGGGGTTTCTATTTCCCTGATTTAATTTCCCTATTAAAACAAAAAGAGACAGAAAAAAGAGAAATGTGTTCAGTAAAAGGTTGGAGTCAGACTGTGGGCTTCATACCAGAAGACAGACTTTCCAAACAGACCTGCAGCTTTATTTCTACTATTATTAGGTTAAGGGAAAACTGGAAAAATTCACATTTTACTGCAGTTTCGGTAATGAATGTGCGGGAAAATGGGGTTTAATTGAAAACTCTTCTAATTATATTATTTTAAATGCTGGAACAAATATTCATAAAAATTATTTATAAGGATCTAGAAGATAAGGAGTAGCAGCCAGTGTGCATTTGTAAAGAACAAATTGTGTTCCCACCAATGCAATTTCCTTCCCCCACAGGATAATAGACCTTGCAGACATGGAAGAAGCAGTAGATGTGATATATCTTGAGCACAGTAAGTTTTCTGACACCGTCTCATATAACATTCTGATAAATAATAGAAAAAAATGTGGACTAGGGGAAACCTACTATAAAGTGAAAAGCATTTTAAAGAGAATAATTATTCATGGCTCACTGTCAAAGGCTGCATCAAGTGGGTTCCACAGAAGTCTCTCTTGGCCTGACACCATTCATTGTGACTGAACCAGAAGGGATTGTGGCTCTATCAAATTGCACATTGTCTGCTTCAGGAAAGGACTTGTGTTCCAGAAATGAAAAAATAGGATACATATCAAGCAAAGCAACCATTCTATTACACAATGACCCAGCAGTAGAAGTTAGGAATAAGTGATTTGGTACTACAGCTTTCTAGGTAAGAATCCATGTGTTACAGCTACTCAGAATATGAAAAGTGAAGAATATTTTTTTTCCCTTTACTCAACATGTGTAAGCCCTCAGGCCATTTAATCCAACTAGATTTTGGCCACTTAACTTTAAGGCAGACGTAAGCTTATCAGGTCCAAATATGAACAACAGAAACAACAAATAGTCTGTGCATTGGCAGTAAGAGCTGGGTCTGTATAATCTAGCGAGAAGATTAATGTAAAACACAGCCGTGGTTTTTGTAAGTGATCCTTGTAAAGAGTCTCCTTCCTGTGACCTCAGTGAAGAGGACAAGAAACAAATGGTTTATAATTTAGGAAGAGAGTTTCATTTTAGACATTCAGAAAAAAAATCCAGTGGTATAGTGGAATAGGTTCCCTGGGGATGTTGTGGAGTCTCCACCACTGATAGAACATTCACGTACAACTTGATGTTGTTCTACAGTAGGGAATGGACTAGATGACCTCTAGAGATTTCCTTCCAATACACTTTTGTATAATCACATAAATTCTATGAATACCACAATCTAGTCCTGCTTTATAAATTAAATTGTAAGGGAGAAAAAAAAATCCCCTTAACCCAGAGCTAGATCTGAAAACACTTAAATGTAGTAATAGGCCATAAATATACTTTCACTCCCTAAGGAAATTTTATTGCCACAAAGACAAACATTCCAGAAGCCTCTTCTAATACTTTAGTAACTACAACACACAGGCAGGTTCTTTGATTCATATTCTGGAAGAAAGGGTTTATGTTTATAGAGGAAAGTTGGTTGCATCAATAATACAGGTTAGGTCAATCTTCTGAGCTTTAAACTGTTTCTAAATCCTCATAAGTCTTAAAAAAGGAAAAACCTAACTCCAGACTTTTCTTGATGGGCACTTTGAGTTATTTTTGTCCTACTCCTGTGCCCAGTGCTTCTCACAATAACATTTAAATACCCTACAAGAAGAATGAAGGCAGAGATGATGCAGACAAGTTGCATGTGAGCTCATCATCTAATCAGAGAGCAACACAAACTGTGCCCATTTTCAGATTCAGACATCCATATATTATGTAAAGCAGAAAGTACTTTATCTGTAAGTTGATGGAAAGGACCCTGAGGAGTTTCCTTTCTATACCATGAGTACAACAGAGAGAAAGAAAAACTTTCTAATTAAAATCTTCCTAAGAAAGTGTGGTTTCAAGGAAAAGAATAATTATTGCTGTAAAATGTCATACCAGTAAAGCAATCCAAGTTATCAACTAGGGTTTTAATTTTCTTCTTGCATCACTGAGCAGATTCCATAATACATTTTCATACAAATGCCTGGGTTTCGTTCTTTTTCACTTGGGTTCACTGCGGTGTCTTAGGGGAATGAGTCCTCTTGCTCATTTTGATGAGCAAAACCTGGTGGAGGGAAATAAAAGCCACCAACTACTTTCTGTCTGGAGTGAAACTAAGCAATTCACTCGATGAGCTTGAGCTTCAGAGAAAATAAGGTCTAAAAGGACAGGCTTTGTCAAAGCTTGTACCTCAGCAGTTCATGGGGTTCACACAAGCCACATTTGTTCAGAGCAGTCCCAAGGGGTCAATGCAAGCCCTGTTTTACTACCACAGGGTATAAAGTGGTATCAAATAATGAATCCAAATATTTCCCTTCTGAACTCAGCCCAAAGCACTTTAAAAGTTTTCTAATATAAAATAATATACCATGAACTGGAAATCTTTCTGATATTTTGTCATTTTAAACTGTGGTAATATATTTTCCCTGGGAAAATATAACTCTCCACTCATTGTGTGCTTTTTTGTTTTCTGTTTAATCTGTGGTGCATATCTGAATGGAATTTTTGCCTGCAATTCTATAAAATTTACTCTGAACCACTGCTTATGCTCGGCTGATCACAACTCTGGTTTAAGGATTGGCTCTTATTTTTCAATCTTCTCTTCACTGCCCTTTTGCTCTATTAGAATATGAGGAGTAAGAGGGAAATTTTGCACATTTAACACTTTGTTTCCCATGGACTGTGGGACCTTGTTATCTTACATGGGCAAACAGCAAATGATACTGCTAGAATGACAGATTTAGTAAATCTAATGGATAGAAAGAGATGCACGGATTGATATTTTTGCTCTTCAAAGATTTTTTAAGGATACCTATTATGTTTCAGATGTGACAATTATGGCCAAAAAAGAACAAGGACAAGGGATAATGGTTTTAAACTAAAAGAGGGCAGATTTAGATTAGATATTAGGTAGAATTTCTTTACTGTGATGTTGATGAAACACTGGAACAGGTTGCCCAGAAAAGTTGTGCATGCTCCAACTCTGGAAGGATTCAGGACAGATTGGATGGGGCCCTGAGTAATTTGGTTTGGTGGAAGGTGTCTCTGCCCATGGTGTTGGAATGAGATGATTTTTAAGGTCCCTTCCAACACAAGCCATTCTGTGATTCTAGGAAGAAGGAGGCTTGATCCTCAGCCCGTGTACATATATTTAGCTGTGAAATCCTGAGTTATGGCTTACATACTTTTATGTCAGGCCAGACTTAATCATGGGTCTAGACCATACCCTTTGGCCATTGCACTCCACTGGTCACTGGTTCTAATGGGTGTTTAAAAATTAGACAGTTTGAAGAAGCCTCATGTCATTTAATTCAGCTTCTGCAGGAAATGGTTTCACTTGCTTTCAACCCAAATGAAGTCTAAATCCATTTCCAAAAGTGATTTTAAAACAAAAAGTATGACAAGTGCATCAGGGCTAAATTGGGCCCTGCACTTACAATCACTTAGCATCTTCCCAGGTGCAAAATTATATTATTACATCAGCTGCCAAGAAGATGGCATTCCTAAGTCTAAGTTTACAGTCAGTTGAAGCTACTCCTATTGGGATATTTTAAAATCTCAAAAATCATAGGGAAAGTCCACGCTTCATCCATGCTTGAATAAGGTAGAGGTGGAGGAACAATGTTTAAAGGGTGTCACAGAAGAAGTGACTGGACTTGTAGCTCTTCTGTCTCTAAAAACAGAGCCCCTACACAGGCTGCAGTCCTTGCAAGGTGAAGGAAAGAAAGTGCATGAGGTAAAAATTGATGAGGAAAGCAATGTCAGAAAGAGGTGTGAGCTTTAAGCAGGACATTTCTTGGTCTGAGTTAATGCCTGGGAGCTCCTCTCTACATGGGGCAAGAGCAAACCAGATGTCTGAAGTGCCCTGCCAGAAGCAAACTAGGAATATCTGGAGTCCCTCTGCCTTTGAAGTAAACATGACTTTAGACATGAATACGTAAAACAGAGCTCAGCTCTTTGTAGGAAATCAAAAGTAAATGAAAAGGGATGAACTTCCATGAAATAGCAAGAAAACAAAGAAGACAAAGCAAACAAACAGGAATGTAAGGAAAGCACAGTCAGTATTTGTAATATGTTCATTAACCATGTACATGCTTGGTACTTCTGAATACCCTTTATTTGCTGGCCTCAGAGTCTGCAAACACTAAGGATTTGTCTACAGGGAGGCTGTGGAAGTAGATTATTTATTTATTCTGCTGTCACTTTTGTCTCTGCTTATCCCTCTGCAGTGTCAAGTCTATTTACACTCTTTATGTATGTAGTGTGCTGTGGGGTGTGTGTACAGATGTGGAATCAGACCAGGACTGTTCCAGAGCAGGCCCATTCATCAGCAAATGTGCTTTGTCTGCACAGCTCACACAAGGAACCCCCACACCCATCACTGACAGACACAGCAAAGACAAATCCCAGCACTCACCACCACCAGCAGCACCTCCTGCTCCAACCAGGTGTCCACCAAGACCATTCCTCATGAGCATCCACTGAGCTGCATGGGGAATCAGGGAAGATCTGCCTAAAACCCTGCAAAAGGAAGCTACCAAGTTCTGTAAGTCTTTGGCTCTTTTAAAATGTCTATGTTTAGTGCCTGACATTGTGGCTTTGATACAGTTGGGATACACACCTGGAGAGTTCTCCTAGCTTTTACTTCCCCATTTTTAAAGAAAAATATCATTTAATAACACCTGACCATTAGGTGTTACCACAAGGATTATTTGTACATAACAGAAAAATAATTAAGTGATTTTTAAAATGTCCTACTTCTTTTCTGTTGACTCTTTTTTTTTTTCTCCTTTTGTAATGAGTTTAGTGTCTGTGAGAAGTGCTTGGAAGTCCTGTTTTCTTTAAAGGTTGCAAAAACCTTGTCACTCTACATTACACACCCTGATGAGACACGAGTTGAAAGATCTGTTTCTAAATGGTTTCATGGTGGTAAGAGGGTCACACATGAAAGTAGTCCCTTTCCCTGCAAGGTGGCATGTTCTCCCAGGAGATAATCAGGATTTTCTTCCTGAAGCAGCTAGTGGACCTTTCTACTTAGCAGCCCCTCACACACAGGAAAGGCCAGGGACACATTCTTTAGATTTGATTGTTGTGAGAGCTCAGAAAAAAAAAAATGTGGGGACTAGGAGACTGTGTGCATGGGAACCAGTAGTTTGATGTTTCCATTCTGCTTCTACCTTTTTTTTTTTTAATTTTTTTTCACTCCCAAACTGATGGATTCATTATGCTGCAACACCTGCTTTAGGCATAATACATTGTCACTGAACTAACTGAGCTGCACTTACTGCTTCCTTCCCACACAGGGGAAGACAACAGACCTGTTTTCCCCAGCACACTTCTTACACAGAGATGGTGCTTTGTTAATAAGCCAAGCCCAGTATTTTAACAACTGTGAGGTGAAGGGTTGAAGCAGTAATATGCCTTAAGGTCATGTGGCACACGGTCATATTTTAATTACCACTGCCTGAGGCTATCTCCACAGGTATGTTTCCTTCCTGCATAAAACATGAACCTGGGAGTGATTTCAAAACACACTGTCAAATAGTCTGTGACTCCAACAGGATGTACACTGTATCAGACTTTAATCCAAGGGCAAATTTTATTTCAGTGTTTTATCTTGAAGGCTCAGAGAGGCGAGAGAAAGAAACACTTTTCTATTGGTAAACTAATAATGTTTAGTAACACAAGATGTATCATATGTTCTAGAGATCTTTCATTTCCTTAATAAATACCCAAGCACAGCAAGCTCTCAACACCAATATCCTTTCAATAAAAGGTAACCTTATATGGTCACTACATGATACATGATTTATAAGATGTCATGTTAAAGTAAACTCAAACTCACCAAACACACTAAGGAAAGGAAATGGTTGTCTCGCTCCATATGGTGTTTTCATGTTTCTATTAAAACCAGACTATTCAAACACTGGGTACCAGCACAGGTTTTTGCTCTAAAGGAAGGATAAAGAGAATCTTATCCATACCATCTGTATCAAAGAATAAAAATTGCTGGCAACACATGAATGTGGTTTAAACACTTAGGGTCATCTTACTGTTGGGGATTAAAAGACATTGCCCCCACAGACTGGTTTGCTCAAAGAGCTATCATTAAAGTGAATCATTGGTACCCTTTGCTAGCCAAATATCATAGAAAAAAAGAAGAGAGATAGTTGAGTGGAAAGACAATTTCTTTTGATACCATTGCAGAAGTTGAAAACTAATCTTCACTATGATACTTGACACTAAAATTCAAGGTCCAGATTTTTGTCAAGTCATGGTATTCTGATTGAAGATCTTATTCTGCCTCTGCAAACATTTTTCTACAAATATCAATCTACAAATTTATCCTGCACCTTAAATTAATTAAAAGTTTCTCATTTATTATGGACAATCATAAAGAGAAATCTAGGACAGTGAAATAATTTTTCACCATTCTCCCTCCCAGGTGGCCTCCCAGGTGCATCCTAGAAAGCACATTCCTACAACAGGCTGCTCCAAGGATTCCCAAGCTCAGCCCCTTCTAGGCTCCACCCAGACACCAGCAAAAGAAAGCTGATGTAAACAGAAGGTACATGAATTATAATTTTCCTTCCCTACAGAGGGCAACCCTTCACCACTTCAGTGAGCAAGGGGCTACCACACATCTCAGTTCAGGCCCAGGAACACACTGCATCCCCCAGCATAATGAAATCAAAGAGAGGAACAGATTTCAATGTGTGTCATAGCAGGTCAGGGCACTCTCTTCGTAGTGTGCTGCACAAAGCTCACATAGTTGCTTTCTAAGTTATTTTTAAATCCACTGCCAAACCATGCTGCTGTAAACCCAGCTGATCTGAGGACCTGCAATAAACTCAGTGATGTAGAAGACCTCACGGGTTTTGTAGGGGAGGGAACATCCCCCACATTTTCAGGATGCTCTTTTCCCTGCACCTTACCTACTTAACTACCTTAATGCTTTGAAGCATTTCACTCTGCGTGGATATTAATGTATTTACCACTTACCTTTGACTCAACAAGAGTTTTGGTTCATTCACTTCTATGGTCATTAGCCTTATGCATCTACCACTATTTCTCCTTTATTAACACAAGTGTCTTCAAGAACTTGTGCTAATGAGAATGGCAAAGACACAGAAAACACTCTCAATTCTTTGAACCTCACTCACATCATATAACAAGGCGAATAGTGTCATACTCCACTTCAATTTGTATTACAACTTGTAGAGTAGTACTTAATGACTTAAACACCTCCCCTCCCTCTTCTCTCCCTCTTTTAAAAACTATAGCACACAGCAGCTTTACTGTGAGTTGCAAACACCATCCATGGGTTTTGTGAACAATGGTCCAAATGGTTTCCATTTAACTTTTTATGTACAGGACCCAATCCCTGCTCAGTCAGAGCTACCAGTGGAGTCCAGGGAGAAAAAAACATCTCCTTTATCATTCCCCTCTACAGGACCCAGGCATGAGAGCTGAGTGTGTATTGGTACATGAGGGACTGAGGAATATCTTTCTGATTGCAGCAGGCACAGTGTTCCCAGCTGCTTCCTTATCAGGTTGAGGAACTTCCATCCAGCTTTTCAACTCCTACAAATTCCCTGGGCTGTAATTTTGGGGTTGCATGAAGCCACTAGGGAAGATGAGGCCCTTCATTTTCCTGATGGTGATTTATGTAAAAGGATGTATCAGGAAGGTGAGTTCATGCTGGCTCAATTGCCAGCACAATTTCTCAGTCAATTACTGTGGCAATGATGAGGCACTGCCATGGGTTGCCCAGAGAATGTGGATGCCCTGTCCCTGGAGCTGTTTGAGGCAAGGTAGAATGAAAGTTTGAGCAACCTGGTTTGTGAAAGATGTCCCTGCCCATGGCGGCAGGGATTGGAACTAGGTGATCATTGAGTTGCATGCCAAGCCAAACCACTCTGTGACTATATGAGTTAGCTGTTCCCTGGGCTGACTAACAGGCATGGGCATTTAAGATGAGTATTTTTTTCCAGGATATTGGTCATGGATGTTTGCTGCTTTGGAGCAGTTTTGTAGGGGGGTTTCTTGTAATAACAAGTTGCATAAGTGAGACAACGAAAATTTGAACTTGCTGCTGACTGAAACTGAGTGTAGTGTGAGCTCGACTTGCAACTGTGCTCACCCACCCAGAATTTAAGTTATGCTGATACATTTCAGCACAAATTAACATGTTCATCTGAACTTTAGGCCAATTTAAATGTAGTGACACAGAAATAAAGTGACTGAAGCATCTGCCAACTGTCTCAAGCGCAGGGCAACAGTATCCACAAGCAGTGGAAAGATTTTAAAGAAGAGTATTCTTCCTTAGCTTATTATCTTGCTATTTACTATGTTGGAACCAAGATTAAAATGCTTTAGTGTTTACTGAAGCAGCATATATGGGATCTAACAGCATGTTATTTTGTGCACACTGTTTAACATTCTTTATTGCTCCAACTCATAAGGTTTATTTGAAATCAGTGGAGGAATTCATCCAATCCACCATTTACTCAGCCATTATCAGCTACTACAAAAGTGCCGTGTGGAGAATAAACACCAGTTATTTATGAGCTTTTGCAAGCATGCAAACTCCTGATAGAAAATTACATTTTTAAGATCTGTTATTATTTATGGCATCTGTGTGTCACTGTACGCTGTTGCATTCTTTATGGAGGTTTCTCTGGAGGCAAGGTTGCTCCTGTAAAGAACAGGAGGTACCTGCTCTTACTTGACTTTCAAGTTGGTTTATGCTTGATTCCAGCCTCCCTTTCTCTCTCTCACCCCCAACCCCCATTCACACAAAAGTCCTTCTTCTTTTGTTGGTAGCTACAGTGAGTATGGGGCTGATGGAGAAGGAAACTCTACCTCATGCTTTGATCAAACCTTAGTCCAGTCAATGGGAAGTTTTCCAGTTAGAAGACTGATGATGGAACAGTTTTCCCCAACACCAAGAAATTTCCAACATGGAACCTCCATAAAATGTTGGACAGACATTGGTCAGGAATTATTTAGATGGCAGGTGCACAGATGTGGGAGTCCCATTCAGTGGATCATGAGGCACATCACATGGGAACATGTTTTGGCTCAATTTGAGTCACAGACCAGTGCTCACCTACAGGCAATTCCTGACTGTCAGCTGAGTGAAGGAAACTCCTCTAAATTCTCCAGCTAATACAGAGAGTGCTGTATATTTTTCCAATATTTCCACTAATTCCATGTATTTTGTTTATGTTTGATGCATTAACACAATTTACGTTCTCCTCCTCCACCTTTGTGAATTTTTTCCTGGTCTTGCTACTCAGCTAAAGACAGGGGTGCATGTAATAGCTAGTGATTGCTTCAGATGAGCAATTGCATTGGAAATGTTTGGTGCAGCTTCATGTTTCATCTTCCCAGAACTTTGGTGACACTTTGTCTGGAATATACGGTTTGCCTCACGTCCCTGTGTGTATTCCCAGGTTTGATTATCTGAGCTCTCGGAGGAAATAAATGCCAAAAGCTATGTACCTTTGCTAACTAGCATTCTTATGCTGGTTTTGCATAATCAGGCAGCACCTTTCATCCTATAATGTATTTAAAATGTCTTTTAGACAAAGCTCAATCTGATGAGGCTGATGCTGCAGCAGCAGGGAGCGTGCATGGTACATTGGGCTTTAGAGTAATGGTTTAGATCTCTCTACAGCATGTAGCACACATAAGCTTTGAAGCATAAAAATCATAAATGATTAACCTACTTGATTTCACATAAATGATAGAAATATGCTCTCCATGGTTTATTTTATTGTCTAAAAACAAAGACATTGTGTGATCATGTGATGGTGTCTTTTTATGATCTTTAGTGATTCTAGTCCATTTTGCTTTAACTGCCAATTTTTCACTGTATTAATTGCTAATTATTATATATTTGTATACATGACATCTCAATTATCATTATGTGATCATAACTGGATTGAATATTGTCTTATCTCCATGAGCTATTTCCACTACAAGCTAGGCAGACTTAAAGAAACTGCATCCAAACATTTTTCTTTCTTATTTTTATTAAAACGATTTTTCAAATAAGAAAGAATCTTACTAAAACATCCAGCCTGCAAGAAAACATGAAGAGTCTTTGTAAGGAAAACTAATCCAGCATTTGTTAACTTTTCAATAAGCAGCATTTCAACTCAAAATTTGAGGGAAGATCTGATACTCTGAAAAGAAAGAAGTTAATGCACATAAATATAGACATTTCCAACATTGTTTAGAAGACCAAACAACAATTTCCAAGAGCTTTCTGAGATCTGCAGCTATCAAAAAAAAAAAAAAACAAACAAAACAGTGTACATTTTTATATTTACCTATCATAAAATTAGGTTCATTGCCTCATCTCCTTGCCACCTTGAGAAAAGCAGGTGGAACTTGCTTCAAGAGAGCTGAGACAACCAGGAGACTCTGGAGACAATCCAAAAACTTATCCGCAGTGTCACATATACATGAGCCCATCCAGAGAAATTATGGCAGTGCCACCTACTAAACACATTCAGTCATGCATTGATGTACCTGAGCCTCATCTGGAGGCACAATCTAAAATATGCATCTCTCCTGCAAACTAAGAGGCAAAGATAAATTCCCCCACTTTGTTTGAAATGCTGTTTTCTTGACCTCTGGGATATAGAAAGATTTATATAAATAGAATTTCTCTTTCTGCTTGCTTCCCTGTCCTGGAGAAATATGTATAAATAAGAGATCAAAGATCCTGTACAAACATTTAATCTAAAGCTGACAGGCTGCAAAAGCAGAGCTTCTTCCTCTGTGTCTCAGAGAACAATGACTCAGTAAACCCCTGGGACTTTGCAGAGCTGCTTCCTCCACTAGACCATACCCTGAGAGGGAGGCCTTTTTTAATTTCATTTCCATTCAGTGGTGCCTTTGAAAATGTAAATAAGTCAGAATGATTAGGTGGTAAATGGTTTATATTAGATGCAGTGAGATATTTTTGCAGCCTATTTGGGATTACAGGGTGTTGTCTCTGTCCTGATCTTGTCCTTCTGGAGGCTGCTGGGCTCCCCTGTGGGAGCAAAGATAGAGGACTTGCAAACTTTAGCGTTGGCCACACCCTCAAAAGCCCCCCAAAACTTTGTTTGTTTTTCAGTTAAGGTCCTGTCAGACAACATGGCATTTTCTCCTTTATCCTCATTTTGTTTTGTTTGAATGTCTCATCAGTTCCATCTCATCCTCCCAGCCCTCTCTGCAGACACCACTGAGTAAATAAGGTCCAGCAGGATGATATTGATGGCTTTATCAGTATGAAAAACTCACAATGCATCACCTGCATGCTTAGGAGTGTAATGCTGACAATAAATATGATAATAGTTGTCACACATCAGTGAGAGAAATGTTGTGCTTCCAAAGCACTGAATAAATTGCATTTTCCTTTATTTATTCAGTGCAATAGATGGCACAAAGATGGTAGAACCAACCAACCATTTTGACATGTTTACAAGGCTTTTAAATCATGAAACGGATTATTGCAGTGCTGAAAGTATTTGGCAAATGCATTTTATGCACAGCACATTCTGCTTGAAGAGGCAGGTTTTTAATTTACATTTGTTAGAAACGCCCCTGACAAGGAAGGATTGTGAGTCAAAGACACCTTTAGTAACAAACACAGTAACCTGCATTGCTGCATCTGAGCTGCTTCACACACATACACAACAGAGAGGAGGCCTGAGAGTCAGAAGAAATATGCAGATGCCCATGAATCACCTTCCTGGCTGTTACCTGTTTTAAACTCAATCCACAATAAAGTCCAAGCATGGCCAAGCTGTTCCTCTTGAGTGGGTTCACAAATACACTCAATGGTGTGTTTAGACCTTCCTCAATGGCCCTTCCCCAATTCCAAAATCTGAGTTTAATAAAACAAATACCTGTTTGGGCCTAATGTCACAGAATACTAAATATTTCCCGCAACAAATTCCAGACTTATTTAATTTCCCACTCAGGTATAACAAAGAATAAAATGAGGCCTTCATGACAGAAATGATAGCAAATGTCCTGGTGGACCAGGCTCATCTTGCTTAGGGCATGCATTTTTTTTTTCACCAAACTTGAACTGTTTGAAAGTGAAGTTTTACTAAGAAGATCATCCATGCTCCTTGCAAAGAAAGGAAACAGGTTTGTGCAGGAGGGGAATCAATGCTCTGATGAGCACTTTAAAGAAAAGAGTTTTCCTTCAACCATTTATTTTATCCCTTCCACTTCTAGATCCAGTAAACCAGATCTTCAGCAGCTGTAAGACATTTCAGCTGATTTAAAGTAGCTGATGATCTGGTCAAAACTTCTAAATCAGCATTTTGGCTTCAATTAACCCTGGCTGTCCCAAATATGGTGTTCAAACATGGCAGCAGTTAACGTAAATGTGAATATT
Source organism: Aegithalos caudatus (assembly GCA_013389925.1). NCBI lineage: Eukaryota > Metazoa > Chordata > Aves > Passeriformes > Aegithalidae > Aegithalos > Aegithalos caudatus. The sequence goes on along the minus strand of WEIU01009291.1, from coordinate 157,123 downwards.
TAAAGGATTTAAGAAGCATAAAACAAACCTGGTAAGAGATAAAAGGTACATTATAAGCTGTTTGAAGCCTTGGTTTTCATTTAGATTGTAGTTAGAGGCTAAATAACCATGGCATTCTGCCAACAGAAGAACTGGCTTTAAAAAATATGTTGGTCTTATATAAAACAAAAACCCAAAAATGTCAGAGCACCTTGTAATTGGGGGAAATAATAAGATCAAAATACAATGGAATAAAGAACTGAAATCCTATAAAACTCATTATAAAATGAATCAAGAGGAATGGAATACTAGAGATAGGTCAAAAAATTAGAAAATATAGCTAGTTCTTTGTTCCCTTGCACCAGAAATTAATAACATGCACATATTTAATGTTCTCTAAGTTTAGACATGGTACTGCTCCCATTGAATTAAGCATGTATACATTATTAACATACATCAAACTACATTAATGTAACATGAATGGGTTGATTTAAAATCCACAAATGCCTGGCAGTAATGTACCTCACATCAAGTGATCAGAAACCTTGCCACAAGTTTCTTGTTCTGCTGAGTAGCATTACATCTTTCATATGATTTCAGGGCACACTAAAATGAATTTCTCCTATAAATATCTGTGGGATTTTGTGTATTTGCTCAGCCTAGGGCTTCAGGGAAAGGAAAAATAGCACCATGAAAAGTACTTGGGGCAATCTTAGAAACCATTGCAGGACAGAGAAAAACAGCCCTGAGCAATGCCCGTGGCTGCTGAAGGTCTCTCTTCCCCCAACTCTTTATGAGCAGTGCACATTTAGAAACTCAATGTTTGGTGCAGTGTGTGCACAGTAGGCTGTGCTAAATGGTCTCAGGAGAGCATTATTTGTGTGTGCACTCTGTATCCATTCAGATTTGAGCTTTCCTGGGCTACATGAAGGCACATGGAGTAGTTTTCTTCCCTGACCCCTTTTCTCCATGTATATCCCATATTAGCACCATTTCCTGCACACTCCCTTTCACAGCAGAAGAGACTGCCCACTTCATGGCTGTACCCCATCCAAGAGCTATTTTGTAAACCATTCTGAGGCACCCTTTTGTTGCTGTGGAGTACAGACACACATACCCACACTCTGTTCCTGCACCTCTCCTCAGCATGTGTTTGGCTGCATTTGGTACAAGTCAGACACTGTTTGGTGCTGCCCTGCTTGCCACGCTGCAGACTGTGGGTCACTGTCTTTCTTTACCCCATTCAGGACTGATCAGAAAGAGAAAAACTTCCTTCCATTACAAGAAAAAATTTACAGAAGAAAATTTACAGGACATTCTGATAAGGAGGGTCTTTTTCTCATCTCTAATGCAGTGTGCAACAGTATCAGAAGTCCAAGCAATATCTTTAAAAAATATTCTAAAACAAAAAATGTAATAAATAACAGAATTACTTTAATCTGATTTCTATAAGAATGGAGGCTTATTTAGCTATGTCATCTGTATATGTATGTATGAATTTGTCTTTTCCTCACATTGAACCTATCAGACTCAAAATTTAAGCAAATTTGCCTGAGGGGTAGGGACTTCAAGAATGTGCTTTCACAGGTATGATGAGAAAAGATACACAGATAAAGAAAGATCCCTTTCATGTATTCACTGAAGAAATGACAGAAATAATAGTTAAATTCATACTAAACTGTAGAGAATACTGAAGTGAAAACAGCTTTTGGTATTTTCCTACAACAAAGTATTTTTCTCTAGGTGATCATCTGAAAAACAGCAGAGAATTCATCATAAAGCTGCAGGAAACCATGCTTTATCACTTCTTCTCAAGAAACTGCTTATTGTCTACTCAGAGAAATGGCAGAAATAAAGGATTCCAGCAAAATAATACACTCCTTATACTAATTTAGAATATTGCACAAGGGAATTATTTTGCAATTTCCATCTACTGAAACAATAGCACAGTTGGAAAATACAAAAGCCACAAGCTGCTATTCACAAACTGCTCTTTAGCTTTAGTGTTGGCTTGCAGTATCCAGATGTAAAGCTCACCACAGCCCCCCTTGGTGCACACTAGCTCAGCTTCAAGAAAATTGGTATAACTCCACTAGACTGTATTAAGCAAGACCTTTAGTTTGGAATATTTCCTAAGAAATCCATGGAACAGTATGAGCAGAAGACCCCAGATCTGCTGAATCAGTATTAATGACTTAAAGTTATGATCAAAAAACCAAGAATACCCACCTTAAAAATTAAAAAAGGAAGAGAAAAACACAAAACAAAACAAAACAAAACAAAAATAAAAAAGTAAGATAATGCCACATTGCTGCAAAAGTAGAAAGTGTTTTGTGTTCTGCTTTTCCTAGTATCTCCCTATAAGGACAAAGGTGATGGTTGTCCTAAACCTTAGTTTCTCCTCAACAGCTTCCTGCAGCAACTGAGAATGAACTCCTTATGTGCATTTTCTTCAAGTTTTGATTCAACACAGATGCCTGGTTTTCCATTACTTTTAAATCTTCTTCCCTCATGGAAACATTTTTCTTTCCTTGCCTTCTATGTTATATCTTGAAGAATTCACTCCTTTTATATGAGGATCATTAAACTTTCCCTTCAGCTCCCTACCCAGGCTGATGAGATGGCAGCAGCCACCTGAGGGAATCTGTATGTGTCTGGTGCTGCCTCAGGAAGGAAGTTGGGGAAGATGTCTTGAGGTTCCTTTTTTGCTTCACTTTTCTGTCATTTCTACTATCTTTCATTCTTGGTGCTGATTTCTTTTATTTGGCCATAGATGACACAAACCCAAATTCTGCAACACTCTTCAGTATATGTCCATCCTATCCAGAAAAGTAGTTAGGAAATGAACTTGCTTCCAACTGGAATGACTTCTTGAGCATCTCAGTAAAGGCTTTTGTTTGAGTTCTGCCTTTTCCTCCTGTTCCTTCAGAGTGTCTTTCATACCAGTATCAGTTTGCATTTCAGACCTTCTGGATGATCTTTTTCCCAGTCACTCTCCAGCTCCTCCTATTCCTCAGATCTCCTTCCTTCATTGTTTACATTGCAGGACCATTTATTGATCCCCTGAACAGCTCCAGCTGTGTTCTTGCTGTCCAGATCCAGCTGACCCCAAACTCAGAGCCTACAGATCAGGGATTCATGCAGCTCCAACTGATACACCTCTACCAAGCTGTTGTTCCAATGTGTCCCTCTTCCACTGCTTCTAACAAAAGATTTGATCATTGGTGCCTAAAAGGAAAAGTGAACTTCAATCCAAATGTAGCAAACAGCAGGAAGGCCAGGAAAGGAGCAGTAAAAGTCTGAGGACCAAAAAGGGAGTACTGTGGTACAGGTTCCCCTGTAAGGATGCAGTGGAATAGGGAGCAGCTCCATAGACCTCCCTCTGTCTACAGCAATGGGTGGAAAACGTTCAACCTAAGGACCAAACCGACAATTTAACAACTTGAAGATCCCTCAATGAGACATATATACCAAGCAAACAGGTAGGTTCTTTTGAAGAAGATCTTAAAAGATATTTTCTGGCTTGGATTTGTTGTTTTTTGTTGTTTTGTTTTGGTTTTTTTTTTAAATTTCCAAAAAAATTAACACGCTAGGAACCCAAAACTAGTAATAATAAATAATATGCCTGTCCTGCAACATTACATTGTAAGTATGTTAGTGAAGTTTTTGTGGTTCACTTTGTGACACAAGGAAATAAGATTTATGTTTCAAAAGTAGGGAGGAGAAGGGCGCTATTGATCATTGTTATAACAATGAGGCTTGTGCTTGCAGATTTAATCTGTTTGTGCTACACAACAAAGACTTACTGAAGAAGAGTCTATGTCTGGCATAAGTACAAGGATGTTAAACTGGATCTAGGAAAGACTTAAATCTGGAAATAATTTTCTGAACTTGAGGGTTGATTTTGCTGCACCTGTGGGTCTAAGTTAAATTATTATTATTAGGTTTTTTTAATTGTGAGGTGTATTTGTTTTTCTTTAATATGAGAACAATTAGTGATCTTTATTGCTAGAAAAATTGGACTCCTAATAGCAAAATAGCAGGAAGATGATAGCATGTTATGCTTAGCAACTGATTTACCCTTCTTCACGCAGGTCAATTTACTGTAATTAAAAGTTGCCACTTCAGCACAAGGGTCAAAGACTAGGGCTTGTATAATCATTTTCTAAAGAAACACTGAAGAGACAGAAGAATAAGGTCTCTGCTCCCACCATCATTTGTTCTGCTTTGCATAGTTAGCAAAGCTTGTTGCTGAAATGCCTAATTTGCGCACATACAAGAAAATTAATTTTGATCTCTGTTACAGGCTTGTTATTCCAACCTAGAGTGGGTAAAAGTTGCTTTATATAACCAACAGCTGAACTGAGTTCTGAGTCCTGCAAGACCTTTGTGTGCATTCTAATTCACTTGACCTATTCACATTAAAGAAAATGGTACAGACCAGGTCATACAGAATTGGCTTCACAACTGATAGAAAAGTCATAAGTATTCAGCTTGGGTTTACTCCTCATCTTACCCTGGGTATTCCAAAATTTAGGGCTTGTTGGAGTGAACTCTGCTCATAGTATACTCCTGTTAGGCTGGAGCTCTGGCTCTTTTACTCTGATGTAAATTTGTACTTGTCCTTCTGATATGCATTTTCTTGCTTTGGGGTTGTCTTCAGTGCTTAGCTTTGCCCAAGAAACAGTTTAGTGCCAAATTCTAAGGGAACCAAAATGCACTAAACAGCAGACAACCAGGAGGGAAAGTGCAGTACTTTCTATTCTGGAAATAACAATGGCACATGGATTAACTGTGAAGCATAATTCATTTTATGTCAATGGGCAGCTGAACTAAATAAGGCTGCCAAGTTCTTATTTTCCACTTAATGCTGAAGAGGATAAAAGGGAAAACAGTGACCTAAACTAATTATAGAGGTGGGTTCAAAAATTTGAAAACTCAGGGAACATATGAAATATGCAAAGTCTACGTGAAACAGGCAAGCAAAGACAGCATGAATCAGTTTAAGATTAATCTTCAAAATTATCACCTCAGTGTGCGGCTGCAGCCAAAAATACCAAGCAAATTGTGGGCATCATAAAGCAAGTTATTGAGAAAAAGACAAAGGAAATAATTTTAATGCTAAGGACCCAGAATGAACCCTCTTACAAAGTGTGAGGTGATAAAACTGGTGTAGACCTGAGTCTCCAGAAAGATGTGATGAAATGAGGGAAAAGGAAACAGGCAAACAAATGGTCAAGGGAGAGGAGAAAAAGGCTGGGACTCAGAATTTATGCAAGGGAAGGCTGAGTGGAACATAATGGAGGATTTCAGTAATGAAGGGGGTGGGTAAGCCAAGTGCAGACTGTTCACTGATGCTGCAGAATGAGGGCAAGGGGACATTTACTGAAAATAACAGGGAATCAGTACAAAAGAGATGAAGAACAATGAATGGATCTCTGCATTGTGGCCGGGAACTCATAAAGCCTGCTACAAAGGAGGTTGTGGACACAGAGGTGTCAGCAGGGTTAGAGAGAGATTAGAAGAATTTATGGACTACAGACAGGTCCATGAGCAGATACAAAAATGTCTAGGCAAGGACAGACCTCCTAATCTCTCTAACAGAATAAATCTGGAAAAGGAGAAGCCAGGGGAAGAATGAAAAATGTTACAGGCTCCAGTGCTCACCCTAGCAGAATCTTCAACCTCCACTGCTACAGAAACAGCCTCAGGTGAGATAAACTGCAGCTCAGATCTATTTCTTATGTACCTAAAAATCAACTAAAAAGGCACAAGATCAACAGTCTGTGGTGTTGATTTGATCCCACTAGAGAGGAAGTGGTAGCTGCCAAACCAAGTCAGTCAGAGCTGGAAATGCCAAGGAAAACAAAATATTCTTGGTGTTCCCAACAAAAACAACAAAGAAGCAAAATAGAAGTTAAAAATGTTGCAGCTGGAACTGAGAATTACTATATCAGCCCCAAAAGGGGTAGGACATGTAAAGCCTGCATAAAGGCTGTATTTCCAGAGGACATGGTGCTGCCATGTAAAGCACTAGTGAGACCTACATAGAGCTTTCTTCAATCTTAGTCAAAAGAAAGCAAGTCTCTAGGGAACAGAGAGTCTAAATTAGGAGCTGAAACTAAAAAAGCGTGTGCTGGTCAGCCCAGCCAAAGAAAGCTTGAAAGGAAAGATAATTTGTTCTCTGTAAACGTATTAGTGAGGTAAATGTCAGAGGAGGAAGATGAGGTAATTAAGCTAAAGGAAAATGTTGTCACAAGAATTAATGAGCAGAGACTAACCAGAAATGTCCTCAGGGTGGACTTGATAATTTTCAGAAGATTTGAATTCTGGAAGAGCTTTCTGTTTGGAGCAGGAGGAGGAAAACAAGTAGTTTTTGCTGCTCCTTGTTCAGCCTGAGAAAGGAACAGCACCTTAATAGCAAAGGACCACCCTTGATGACTCAAAAGATCACTTGCTTTGCCACATCCCTTGCTCTCAGTGTCCCCTAATCCTTGAGCACAGATATCAAATCAGAGTGGCGAGTCCTGTGGGGTTTCTCAGGTCAGGGACCTTGAGGAAGGGAAGGAGCAGCTGCCCATTATTTTTCATGGCCTCACCATCAGGCCAGCAGTGCCTCATGATCAGCAGAGTCAAAGGGTACAAGAGTGAGCCTTGGAAAGGCTCTCCTGTTGCACTCTAAAACGGGTCTCATTAGCAGGGCACTGCAGCTCTGGTGTGGATGGGGATGTCAAAGGCTCTGGACATCACATTGTTCACCTTCTCTGCACACAAGGTCACAATTATGTTTATTGAAGACCTGCATTGTGTTCTCCTCTGGCCATTTCACTGTTGTCCTTTCTACAGTTTGGAGAGGTTCTTCACTCAAAGCCTGCTATTCTGAGTTTCTGCTTTTCTTCTTTAGCTATTCTCTTTTGCCTGGACCATTACCTCTGCTCTTTTTATCCCTACTCCTTCTACCTCCAGAGGTAAGCAGAGATGCAATAAAGCAACTTAACACTGTATCCAGCTTTAGTCACAACTTTCCTAAGGCTATGCATGTCAAGAAACAGAGGGAGAGAAACAGGTGGAGAATCTGCTGGGCATGTTCTTGAAGCCTACACTGCTAAAAAGAAAGCACAGTAAGCTGAATATGTCCTGTATTTTTAAATTAGGGTAACTAAAACTTCACTGCTTTCTCCTGTGTTACCTGGAATGCTGAATAAAATCACCAGGGTTTCAAGCTTTTCCCAATAAAGCTGGTTCCTAGCTATTTTAAACACTCTCCAGGCAACAATTTAACATTTTCTCTACCCCTTTTTCCCCCCATGAAGTTTTCATATTTCCAAGTCACTGAGCAGAGTCCTGTGATTACTGCTGTTTAAATATAGTCTAATGCAGAACTTTTAAAATCTACAGAACCATAATCAACTAAACCCACACAACAACGCTCTGAATAATAGAGAGCTAAGAAATAATGGAAAGATCACAAATACACAACTAAGCTAATATTAGAAGCTTAAGAAATCTGTTTAATTTTACAGCCAAAAGCCCAGAAAGCTGAGGTTTTTCCCTGATGACGTGTCAGCTGTTCCAGTATTCCTGCAACCTGTACTCTTACAGTCCTAAGAATGACATCTGTACAAGTCTGCCTAAGGTGTCACTTGAAACAGAGGATGTGGAAAAGATATTCCAGCTGACTGGAGAGTTGTTCCCCCTCCAGTCCTATCTGCCCTGCTGCTCCAGGGCAGGAAATGAATGGCCCTGAGTGATGTAATGTACCTATTACTGATGCAACTTATCATAATAAATGGAGGGCTGAAACTTTGCATCTGGGTGCATGAGGTCAGAAAAAAAATGAAGGAAATATTGA
>WEIU01009291.1:128892-149236 GCA_013389925.1 Aegithalos caudatus | reverse complement strand
CCCCCCCCCCCCCCCCAGGTCCCAATAAAAAGAGGTATTAGGGTAGGTGTTATTGGATGTATGGATCTAAGAAAAAGAAAAGCCTTTTACAGTCAGTAGGTAAAGCAGATAATGGAAAATTACCAACAGGGTAGAAAGCCAATTTCTTTTGCCTGACTTCACAGAGGAACAGGTCTGTGATGCAGCTGTTTTCAGCCCTCTGTCAATTTGCAAACCTGAAGTTGTCATACCTTTAACAATAAAGAGAATAAAAGCCTTTTAAACTCTACTTAAAGTGTCAAGGCCTCAGTCCCCATAGCCACCCCACCTTTAAATCAACAGTAAAGGGTTCACTGATTTCCAAGGTAATAGGAATTTGCTCTTATTTGAATGTGACATTAACATGGATATACTGTTCTCAGGAGAACTGACTGCTACAGGCCAGAGCTGGACATTGATTTCACACCAAATTCCCCATTGATCGGGCATGGTAGGAAGTCTATTCATTGAATTGATAGCAGGATACAGCTATACTGTATTTGTTTTCCTTTTAATATACAGCTTCAACAGCAAGCCATGCATGAATTTAATAAAAGAAGATAATAATCTATCCATTCTATGAGCAATAGACTGAACCTGGGTGGTTATCAGACCTGCTGCTATAAATCATGTCAAATAAGAGACCCATTTTAGCTTTACCAATGGGAAAAAAATCCTCTGTTTTAAATATATAGAATGTCTCATTCAGCTTCTCACTCATATTCAGTAAATTGATAATTGTATTCAGTTATGCTTTATCAATGTAAGACCATTAGCAGAAGACAATCAAACCTATTGTGCCGAAAACTGTGTTAGAAAACAAGCATTTGAAGGCAACTAAGTAGCTCTAAACAGTGAATTGAAGTATCTGTAGTATCTGTTGCAATTATCCCTAGTTGTTCAACATGTTCTTTCAGTGCTGCTTCCTATTCAGGATTGGAGGTTTTGCTAAGGTCACCCTATGAAACAATGAAAGGAGATGCTTTGAATATGCTAATGCCTTCTGTTGGAAGAGAGAAAATGGTCTGATGTGAAAGTCATTGACAACCATAAGGCAAACAGAATGGGTGGTACAATTGTAAGCAGAGTGCTGTGTCTGTGTCTCAATCTGGGAATAGATCCTTAACAATCATTTTCTGCTAGACACTTGTTTGTAAATGACAGAAGCGAGGCAAAAAGAATTACATACATAATGCTTTTCAAGTAGAAAATATCTGTACTTTTAAGACACAAGCAGAAAGTTGATTTTGTAAGCACAGAACTGAGTTGAATTCAGCTCTTACTGTTCATTCAGGGAGCATCATTAAAGCCAAGAAAGGGCCTCTGAGTGCAGACAAGCATAAATTAGATCAAAAGCTGGGCTGGCACGTGTGGACAGTGTTGCCTCACAGACACAATTCTCCTTCTGTGGCACAAAGGGATGGCATAGCTGTTCTTGCTAGCATAATTAAACATCAGCATTTTGTTACATGTAATCTCTTCTTTCTCCTTTAGCAGCTCATGTGATGAGAATGAAGGGTTTGCCCTCTACCATACCTGACCCAGCAAATGGGACATGTTTTTTTGCTGTGAGCCTCTCAGAACAGTGATATCAGACGGTTGCTAAAAAATAAAGGAGCCTAGGGCTGCCTGCTCTTTTCCCAGGACATGGCACTCCAGCACCTCCAAAGTAACAAAAATAGCATGGAAACCTGATTGGAAAAGTGCATGGAAACCTATCTAAAGTGACAGGTGAGAAAAGTGAAGGAACACAAATCTTCAAATTTTCTCTTAATCATGACATTATAGCAATCCTTCATGATCATTTGAGTGATTAAAAATCAAGCAATACAGTAGGAAATAAAAATGTTTTGGAAAGAATTTCAAACTCACTCACAGAATCACTTATTCACCCATGTTTAGCTGATGAGCAAAAAAAAACCAAGCTGCTGTTGGTTGCATGCTGTTCATTGACTAATGAGAAAAAAAAATTAGAAGATGCTAATCACATAAAAATAAGTAATGACAAGAGATCAGAAATGCTGTAGGATGGGAGAGCACAGAAACTCGGGCAAACTTACCAATTTTAGCACTATTTATCCTTACCTGGGATGATCTCATGAATAGCTGAAACTCGAAGAAAAGTGAGGTAGGACTCTGGACTTTACTCCATGCTTAGTGAGAGATCTAGAAGTTTTGTCAAGGCATCTTTGGGAAATATTCAATTGAAGGAATCTGAAGGCAGCCCCTGAAAGCCTCACCCTGAGCCAGGGGTGGTTGGGTGGGGCAGAGCAGAGATCAGCACTATCATGGGTGCTGGATGGAGGCACAGTTCAGAGCATCATGGAAACCAGAGGACAGTGAGGGAAGTCCTCTAAATCAAACTCAAGACAGAGAAAACCATGGAAATAGAGGGGGAAAAGGGGGGGAGGGGTATTGTACAGAACACAAACACTGTTGCTTGTACCAATATAAATGTTTGCTTGAGGCCAACATGAGGAGCATCTCCTGTTACCTGTGTAAGACAATCAAAAAACAGTTTAAACCTAGCTGTGTCCTGAGCAACACCAGAGCTTTCATCTGCCCAGCTAGATGAGATTTTGCCCCCAGGACTCACAGTAGTGCAGAGTAGAAGGGATCAGTACAAGGCTTAACCACTCCTACCATGACATTTTATTGTTACTAAACCAAACACCTAGTAATTGCCTAAGAAATAACTTAGCTAAAACACTGATGCTCAAAAAGTCTTTAACCCTGGACTGAAAATCGTGGGAAATGGAGGATCTGTTGCAACATTTAATCTTACTGATAGTTTAAAAAATTACATTTCATCTCAACTCATCTCTCTTCAGTTTCCAGCAATTGATTCTTCTTGGGTTTTTCTTAGATTGGTTAAAGAGTTCTTCAGTATCTTCATTTTCTCCTTGTGAAGGTACTTACAGACTGCAGTGAACTTCTCCCACTCTGGTAAGATTCAGCTCATGAAGATCTATTATTATAAATAGCTTGACTGGAAAGACAAGTATTCTTCTGTGTTCTCTTAGGTCTTCAGAATTCAGGGATATACTTATTCCCACTATAAAATAAAACAGAAGTGCTGTAACCCACAATTACAAAAGAATTTTTTTTCCCTATTTACTCCCAACTTATAGGTGATAAATTTAATGTTTGATAACATTAAATTTATCAGGAATATCTAAATACATGAAAGCTTTCATTTATCATACCTTCCCTTTGATGACTGTCAGTCATGATGAGCTTTCTGTGTACTAAATTGACACCATTTTTTAGCTATGCAAAAAACCTTAACACTCTTTATTTGCTGACTAAAGACGTTGAGGTACAATGTGATAATGCAACAGTGAGAGGAATTTTATAGCAAAACCCCCCATACATGTGGCAACAAAATTTTGTCAAATCCCACCATATTTTGTACCCTAACCTGTGCTGTCTTTCCTTATGTTTTCTTATGGAATAATTGTAAAATTTTTTACAGTTAGAGATTATTTCTAGGAAAAAAAAAAAAAAAAAAAGGAAAAAGTTTAAGACTAATACAAAACCCTAGAATTTAGGTATGGGCCTTCTATGAACTTCACTGGGAATGTAAGGAGATAATTAAAATAGCCTATATTTCCAGTTTTCAGTGTTTTGGGGTTTTTTGCCCTCCAAGACTATGATTTTGCCTGAGAAGTACTTCTACCTGTATCTAAAGGAAGAAGGAGTGCAGAACATTACATTGTTTTATCAGCTTACAAAGTATTTTGAAAAACTCTGACTAATATATTTTCTGAGTTTTCAGAACTCTTGAAAATTCATTTTGCCATTCAAAATCCAACGGGGAAGCATAAAATCATATTAAAGGACTGAAACTCTCTTCTGAACATGGAAATGGACCAATAGCCAAATTATTTTTCTCATGATTTCCAACAACTGGATACTCCTAATCACTGTTGTCAAATTAAAATACTAGAGCTTTAGAGTGACTAAATCCCAAATGACTTCATTGTTGACCTTTAAATTACAGTGTAGATTAGGAAATAATACTATACAATAGGAACTGATAAATATCAAAATATCTCTAAAGAGATTTTTTTCTGTTGATAATTGAGGTGACTTATTATGTGATCTACACACAAAACCAAGTTAGTGCCTAAAAGCTTTTCCTATTCACTTGGCAAAATAATTCTGAATAATAAACAAGTCACAACATTTTCACTGTTGTGACATTTCAACTGGGGAAAAAAAAGCAAAATGTAAACTGTAGTAATAGTCATATTTTACTTCTAGTGAAAAAATCAGCCAGATTTAGGCAGAAGAAAAGCTCTGAATTTTAGACACAGATCCATACCTAAATGTATCAAGGGATTTCTTCTCTGTTTTTTTTTTCCAAACCATCAATCTTAAAAGTAAAAGAAAATAACCTTATAGGGAATACCATGAAAAAACCCATTGCCCCAGTATTCATCCATAGAAAATATCCCTACCAGAAGCCACAGTAGCCAGTGAGAGCAAAGACATAGACAGAAAAAAAAATTGTAGAAAGAAAATATACAAGATTTTCCAGAGGCAGGGAGCAGGAGATGAGAGAGAGCTGCACCATAGAAAGCTCTAGACCAGATCTGTGAGATGCTGAAATGTGGAACTGTTTTCAGGGTATGACAGAGATTGAACTCAGGACAATTCATTTTACTATTGGATGTTTGGGTTCTCCCTGCACTACAAACCAAGACAAACTTTCACAACTCATTATAACCCACAGGAATTACATGACTGAAGCTGGAACACTACTTGAACACTAGACTTCTTCAATCCACTGCTACCTGGTTATGATTGAACCAGGAGGACACAGTCCCAGATCCATGCTGTTGTTGCCTTCAGTGGGTGCATAGCCTAACACAGAAAATCAGAATTTTCCTAGTTCTTAGGAGCCTAAAAAAAGTAGATTGATATTTGCTCCCCTGCTCCCCTGCCCATAGCAGGGGGTCTGGACCTAGATGATGTTTAAGCTCAAACTGTTCTATAATTCTATGATTTAAAGCTTATCATATTTTATAGGAGTTTGGCACCTGGGTGCTTTTGAATATCATCCTTGACACTTACATATTGTTGTATTTTAAAAACCTTGTCCAATTAAAAAACAAAACAAAACAAAACAAAACAAAACAAAACAAAACAAAACAAAACAAAACAAAAAAAAAAAAAAAAAAAAAAAAAAAACCACCCCAACAGGGTTTTAAATGACCCCTCAAAATGAGTGTTCAGAGGAATCTGTAATCCTGGAATACATTTGTTACACAACATTCTCCAGGTCCTGGGCCACAATAGCTAAAACACAGGGACATCTGCTGCTGCCTGACAAGGGTCCTGCCCTAAAAACTCTCCCTTTCTGAAGTGGCTTCAGACATTAGTTGTGCCTATGGCAGTTTGTCAGCTCCTTCTCAAGACAAAGTGAAGTTCTGTGGCAAAGGGCTCTGAAGAACTGACTTGTACTATTATAGAGAGCTCAGCCTCTCCACTTAAAAATCAGAAAACCTTCCTCAGCTCTGGTATACTTGCAGCTTATTTCAGCAGGAATGATTAAAGAGCTGATATAAATCAGAATCTTAAAATAAGAGTAATATATGTTTCCTACTGTGTAGCTATTTTCCTTATAGAAAGTATCATTTTATCAAAATAATTTTCAGATAATACCAACCACTGACCACATTTCATAGTTCATGGTGTATGAACTGAACCTGATTATTCCAGAAGCTCAGAGGTGCACATTATTCATCTTCTACTTCTTGTGTGTTGGTCCATTTTGATGATTAATACATCTCATTCCTCACAATTTTCTGTATTTTAAAAAACCTTACATTACAGCCCCCTGCTTTCTCCCAGAGAACTTAGTACATTATTATTGCAGGGATGACATTTTTCAATGTCACTGAAGATGTGGTTCAGGTTTTGCATCATGAGACCTACAGGATTATAGCTGGACTTAACAAAATCTCATTGCAGTTTTCAGAGATACTGACTGCAGCCAATGGAAGTAAGTGAGCAGGGTTTTCAACTTGTGTGAAAAATTTCCAGAGTGGAAGTGCTTGAGAACTTCTGTAAAAAGTCATGTGTCTCAGCAGCCAGAGTTTCTGAACATCTCCCGCTGTATAAACATCTGTGAAAACTGGAACACCACTTTTCCAAGTGGCCACTATGGAAAGCTGGGTCTAAGTCTCCCAACTCTGCTTCTCAGCAAAAGTGTCTTGGTCAGACAACAATAATTTAATTGCTAATGAGGGCAGCAGTCAGTGCATCAGTGTGTGCCAAAAAAGCAGAATAAATGGAGAAAATAAATGAAAAACGCTGGAAGAAGGAACTTGTCAAACAGTACCTTTTATAAAGCTCTTCCTTTTAATTATTCTACAGAAAGCAATCAGGTTTGGACTCATTTTTTGTACTCAACCTGTATTAAGTCTTTCATTTTCTTCACTTACTTAAAGCAAGGTCCTTTATTCTACCCACTTCAAATGAAATATCCACATCATTTGTTAATGCAGGTTGTTGGTTTTCAAAGCTTGTAAGGGTCCTTCAGTTTTGGGTAACTTAAAGAGCCTTAGGCTTCAATCCATGAGATGTAATAAGGCAAACTGTAATATACGAGCCATGAACAGACTCATGTATGGAAAAAAGGTTTCACTTTCTAATGCCTATATAGCTCAGGGTAAATTCAACTAGAATTCCATCTGACATAGCTTGAAAGTAATTCTTATTCATTGGAAATTAGATGGTAGCAGGGAAAAAAACCACCTTATTTTATATAAATATAAGATTTTCCTCTAAAGTGGTTTTCGTTTTTGTCCTGGGGGGAAGGAGGGAAAGAAGTTACAGAGGAATCTTATTCCATGTTTTGTTCTTTGTGTGCTCATGTTCCTAGCTTTTTCCTTGTAATTTAGGGAGGAGAAAAAATGTTCCTTAACAACCCTTAAACTAACCTCACCACTCTGATCTCAAAGGATAAACCAGGTATTCAGAGCTTCCTGTTCCTGCTTCTACTTTCATGTCGAAATTTCTAAGGAAAGAGATTTCATGGATGCCGAATATCCCATATATACTGAAAAACAATTAAGCTCTAAAAGTATTTCTATGCTACTATTTTTGTATGTATTTTTTACCTGTTTGTCAAAGAAGGACAAAGTTTGTTCTAGTCATCCATGCTCATGTGTAAAGCCATCTCCAACTTCTCCTACTTAAGCTGATAAAAAACTCCCATGGTATGAAAATTATTATTATTATTATTATTATTATTATTATTATTATTATTATTATTATTGCTACTAGTCCCAAGTGATCATGAAGATTTGTCTGGTTGTTGAACAAAAAAAGGAAATTCCCTGAGAACCAGTTCTTCCCAAATGTCTTCCCAAAAGCAGTATGGTGCCACCCCATATTGCATCTAACAAGCACAAAAGACATATAATTACTTATATTAGAGCATATATAGTAACATGTAGGTTTCTAAAATGAGAAAAAAAAGTCTAAGCTCAGGTAAAAGTCCTCATAGTTTTGAACTATCTATGCAAAAATGCTAGTTTTAAATACTGTTGAACTGGGAGAAGAATGGGGCTTAAAGGAGCTAGTTCTAGAGCATACTGACAGCTAACTTCAAAGCCCACAGCTAGTAGAACTAGTTGAAAGACAAATTAGCAATTACATTTACAGAAAAAAAATGCCATTTGTTGGAAATGAACGAGTTTTGTTCATGTTTACTTGACTCTCACTGAAATTCTCTGGAAAGAGGATCCTGCAAAAACTAGGATAGCCCAGTCAGTCAAGGGCTAACAAAGCAATATGTATAGCAGCATCCCTGGCTTAGAGCTGTGACTGTGCCAGGAGCCTCCTGAGCTTTTGCTGCAGCCACTCCACTTTGTTATGCAACTTAATATTCAGAGTCCAGAGCCAGCAAACCCCTCCCCTGCCTTGCTGTGACAGCACTGGCCTGGGCCAGCAGAGATGAACATTTGACTTCACTCCAAACTCAGAAGAGCAGAGATCCTGCCACTTCAGCACTATTTGAAAGACTGTTGCCACCATCTGAAGGCATGCCACAAAGTCAGGTTTTGATTTAGAAAATATTTTTTATCACAGAACAGCATCTCTTGGCCAGCAAACTGAGCTCACAGTCAAGAAGTTCAGAGAGAAATATGTCTGTGTGCTCAGAGCGTGCTCCTCAGTAGTTAGGCACACATGAATCTGTAAAAGACTGTGAATATCCCCCAAAATCAAGTGCTAGAGCAGTGAGAGAGTGGGCTACACCCTGCTGAGTTCATTCCCGTGAATAATCCCAGGGCTTTCTGTCAAATTGTTTGTGTCAATAATGCAAACAAGTCTTGGCCTGTCCCAAACATTTTTCATTGCAGATTGCAACACAGCAAACATAATTATGTAAGTGAGAGAAAGGCAGCAGGAGCAATTCCTAAAGGCAGGACATCATTAAGATTTCATAACAAGCACATTTTCCCAAGGGATCTGGAGGAAACGAGAGCCGTGGATTTCCTGAGGTCTGACTCTATGTTTGGCTTTATACTTCCAAATGCATTTTTAATTGCAGCATCTACTTGGAAGGCAAAAATTTGCTCAGGAAGTGAACAGGATTTGGAACAGGTCCTAAAATAATGTCCTGTCCCTCACCTTATACAACATGGAACATGCCCTGGTAAAGAAAAATCCCAGGATGGGACTACAGGATAGTTTGGTTTTGGACAATTACCATGTGCAATTTTCTCTGGATAACAGACAAATTAATGTCTGTACTGCAAGGGGAGGCAGTTGTTGTGTGTTCTGTTGATCAGGGGATGGTCAGTGAGAAGAACCAAGTTTACAGGACAACCTGAAACAAGGCAAGAAGCATTAGGAGTAAAAGAAATAAAAAATTGCTAAAGAGCTTTATATATCCAGCAGAACTGGGAAAAGGTACTGGTTGGGCTTGGATTTAGACTATAAGATCAAGAATCAAAAAAATTTCTTGCCTTAACATTGCAGCAGACTTTTTATCATAGGTTGAAAATGCTGCTCAAAGGTAGCTAGTCACATTTTTGCTTGGGGGAAAGTCAACACATACACTCAGTCCAGATTTCTTTTGGTTCTCTATGCTAGTGAAAACTGAATTATGCATTAAGAAAAAACTGCATGCCAACTGGCTTTAATTAAAAGAGAGTGCTCCAGAAATTACCCCTTGAAGTAGGAAATTTCCTGATGGAAAAAAAAGAACTTGAGAAAATTGCCCCATTATATGTCTGTGTTTGAGTAACTAAAATCATTCACACTCAGAACATTAACATCACCACATTGGCACCTGAGCTGATATGCGACAGTGGAAATCAATCTTGTAGTTGTGTATGAAACTGTATAAGTAGTTTTATAAACACACACCCATATACTATAAAAATAGAGAGACAAAGAAAGTCCCAGGACCTACAGCCAAACTTTTATCTGATAAAAAGGGACCACTTCTACTGGATTTAATGTGAGAGAACCTCTGTGTGTGGATTTTACCAAGCTCTGTTAGGTTGCAGTATTATTTTTGAATTGTTCCACTTCCAAATTTAATCAAATCCAGTCCTTTGTGACGATAATACACTGCTTCATAATAATGAAGCTTAATGAACAGAATTAAAAGTTGATTAATTGTAAGCACAGTTAAACACAGAAATGCTTTGCTTCTTTGCCATAAAATCTGTCTACTGTTAAAAACTCGTCACTTGCTGTCTTCTCTGACTCTGGATTTTTAAAAAGCTTTTATGAGCTTTTCAGTTCATGCCTGCAATTCAAATCTACCTTTGTTTTTTCCTCCTTGGCCCTTCATCCTCCTGCCCCTCCACTTTCCTTTTGCTAAAGGCAAAAGGGCAGATCAAGTTTAGCAAATCTGTGATACTCCTCTGACATTGCCACAACCTTTTTCATAGGGTTTAACAGCACAGGATTGCATTGTCCCACATCAGCAGAGACCCAGGCAGAGCCACTGCCTCCCCCTGCTCATTTCTGATCCTCTGGGAGTGTAGTGCTGCCCCACAGCTGGTGAGATCTCACTTCCACCCTCAGCACATTTCCAACCTCTAAACATCAGGAAAGTAAGAGAAGGTATTTCACATCAGAGGGAGCAAGGAGACAAATAGATGAGGGAGGGAAAATATTGAGAGGATAGAGATTGACTTTGCCCGGGAAAAATAATGTTGGAAAAAATAATGTTCAGAGTTTTCATGCAGCATTATGTGCATATTTTTTCATCTGATTTTGTCTTCATTCAGTGACCTTACTTGGATCACGTTTCTCTCTCAGTCTTATAAATGCCAATGCAGACAAGTTTTCCACAGAAATGTGTTGAGCAGACACATCCTTTAAAAAAATGGTGCGGGAAGACATCCCAATGTTTTTGGGATTGTACATCCCAATATGCAGAAAAGATAAAGACAAATACTGAGTTCTCTTGAACCCTTTGAAAATCCTTATCTGGAATATACTACTTGTTGAATACTAACTGATTTTCGTTAATTTTACATTATATTTTTAGGGTCCTAAATCAGTTGACCAATAAGGAAAGGGACTACTTTTCCATTACACACAGGAAATCAGGAACTATATGTTTTACTGGATTTTTTTTCTAGGAATGAACCATAATTTTAAAAATTATTTCTGTCTCCAGACACATAAGGAAGTATTAATTCTAGAGAAATTATTCTGATTTTGTATTTATCAGATTTTCACACCTATACCAAAATTCAAAAAATACCTAAAAAGTTAATCAGAACTTTGAAATATTTTAGAAATTTAAAATTGTGTATGAAAAATAAAGATTTCTGAGTGAATACACATTGCATGTATGTATTTCTCAAAGGTCTAGAAAACAGGCAGATGATATAGAGTCTTATCAAAAATATAAATGCAGTGTGTCAAGTGAAAAATAATAGTGATTAGCTTAACAGCATCTTGGTTATGTATCTTTTATAATACATGATGTATTGGGAGTGTGGTTTACTCAGGTTACAGAATTAAAACAGTAGGAGGTCTAATCTGAATTAATATAGAGGTTCACTGGGAAATATTGATAGATTTAAGCATGATTCCTTGTAATATGCTATTTGATATATCTACAGTTTGGTCGATGCGGAAAATGAACAGCATAGACTAAAATTACATAGTATTCTTGTGAGACATTTAACAGAAGTTTAGAAGGAAGCACCACACACAAATTGCTTCCATTAATTCAGACTGCAGCTCATGTGGCGTATGAAATTGCTGGGATTTTTCTTACTGTGCACTGTGTCTTTAAAAATCTGAGAGGTGCCTGCCAGTTTTCAAGACAGATTTAATGATATCTGCTATGCCATCCACTGCAAATTTCCATTTGTTGCTGTTTGGTTGCTTTTATCACCAAAAAACACATCTCCCAGCAAAGACAAGCAGACCACAGCAGTGGAAAAGCCAAGTTTATCCAACAAGGATCATGCAGCTGCCATGTCGGGGACTCTCTATGGATTTTGGGTACAGATAATATGGAAACTGCTGCAACTGCTGAGTGCAGGAGCCCATCCAGTATAGGGGACCCCAATCAACTTGCTGGTATCTCTTTCCAGAATTACAAAATCATTTGGGTTGTAAAATATCTCTAAGCTCATTGAGTCCAACCTGTGATGTTTCACTAAGTGAAACTATGGTTTCCTAAGACCTCTCTCCAGATCTCTCCTTTCCCTTTCCTCTCGAACGTCTGTAACACACATTTTGCACTTATAAGCCTTCAGAGGATTTAGGAATTCAGCTCTGTAGGTTGGTTACCTTGTAGGTTGGTTACTTTGCACAGTAACAGTGGACAGTCCTGAAACTCTTTCCATGCCAGTGATCCCATTCCTTTCACAGTTCAAATGCAGGAAAATAATACACACCCACTCCTTGGTACTGAGTCCCAAAGGGGATTAAAAAATCAGGCTCCTAAAGTGACATGGCAACAGAATTAGTCATTATTCTGTAAAAAGCTTTCAATCTTTTGGTAACAAAAGAACATATAGATAACTATGAGCTCTCATTGGCCCCAGAGAGGCAGGTTACTACAGGTGACAGCATTAGAGAAATACTGCAAATTTGCTCCAGGAAAATGTCCTGCTCAACATTAGAGAGCCTGGATGAGTGTTTCCTGGTAGCTCCTTGTGCCTGTGAGTGCCACTGCTATTTGGTGAGAAAAATGAACCCATTTAAGTGCACAGGTAAAATGACAAGCACCTTACTGTTCTCTAAAAACCCTCCTGATTGCATATCACTTTAAATTCTGATTAAGAGAAGGCATTGAGAATCTCAGCTGGGAATACAAAAGGATAAATGGACTTATCATGAGCTAAATGCACAAACTACCAGGGTGAGCAGCATTCACTTCAGAGCAAACTGCTAGGACAACCACTATCCAGATGTGAGCATATGGTCTCACACTGCATCATTTACAATGAATCATTAGAAAATTTGGTTGTTTTATTTTTTTAAGAAAACCACCTCTCATGCAAATGTAAGTCCTCTATGTAAAACTAATGTTATTGACATAAAGCAATAGGGGCAGCATTATTTATAACCATGGAGATGGGAAAATAAAAATGCACAAGGAAAATTTAGAAGGGTAGTCAGTATGGAAGGGCTAAAATTGGGAGGATATGGTGAGTCCTGTCTTGGCATGACTTTGAAAATACCTTGGTACAGCTTAACAATTAGAGGCTAAAGCACAGTGGAGGACCAGCTGGGGACAAAACAGACTAAGGTAGGATACGGTCATATTAATAATGACTGTGAATGGAGATGATTTTCATTTTCAGATGGTTTTTATCAGTTGCCTGCAGAGACAGAGGAGAAAATCTTCCATGTCAACCTGGAAAGATTTATTAGCAAGTATGAGCTGGGGCAAAAAATGAAACCAAGACTGTTACTGGGAAGTGTTGGAAGCGACTGAAGTGGAGGATAAGAAAAGTAAATATTGAATTCCTACACAAGGTCGTGAAGGTAAGAAGACATGCAGATTGTCTTCTTAAATTTTCAGAACTTGCAGCAGAACTTAAGTGTTTTATTAGTCAAGGGTATAATAATGTTCCCCATGATGCTATTAATCATTTAGGATATCCTGGAGCAAGTGTTTCTGCATACTCACTTGATCTCAATTTCTTCCTATGCATTATGTTCCTGTACTAACAGCCCAGCTGTATTTGGTGTTCGTTGTCATTTTCTAGTAGTGAGCTAATGGCACTGCTATAAAACAACAAGCAGCTGGTGGCACAGCATAAATAAGTATTATTCAACACGAATTATGAATGGCATGGAAGTACTAAGAATAATTTTACAAAGTACATGTCATATTGTGTCCTAACTCTTCTCCCATCCCCAGCTGCCAACCCATCCCTGAATGCGGCCTAAGCAAGGGAAGGGGCCAGCACAGAGCTTTGGTTTGGTTTGGTTTGGTTTGTTGTGGTTTGGTTTGGTTTGGTTTGGTTTGGTTTGGTTTGGTTTGGTTTGGGTGTCTCACCACAGGCTGTGTAGTTGTGCTACTATCACACACACTTGGGTGAGTACCAGCTTGGGAGCAGGGAGAAGGGAGGAGAGATCAGCACCTGACACTGAGTCCCTGGAGTATTCTGCAGTAACAAGGGAACCATTCAGGTTTTCCCTACACAAACTGCCCTACCAGGCAAACACTGGTAGAATGTGAAGCAGTGCTCCTGGGAAAGGATGAAAAGACAAACCTGGATCCACCAGCAGTGTGGATCAGGCATGGGACATAACGGGCAGGTTGCAGGGTAGTCACAATCCATGTCTGAGACTGGTTCAGCAGAGGTTTGGTTTTCATGAAGGAATTCACTGGAAGGCAGAAAGCTGAGTGTTCAGCTGTAAAAATGGTGGTGTGAGGAAGGAAAGAGACTGGCTGTTTTAGTGCTGATAACTTCCACAGGGAGGAGAAAAAGTCCTTGTCTCAATATATTGTTGAAATAAGGATGAAATAATGTCTGTGTCTACCAATGATGTTGGGAGGAAACTAACTATATGACAGCATCTATAGGGCCAATGCACCTGTTGATTTCTTGGAAAGATCCTATATTTTCATTTTATAAAGAAATAGATAAATTAATTAAGATCTCAATAAATGTATGGTTTGTTCCTAGATAATGGGATTTTCAAGATACAATTGTTTCTTTTAAAAATGAAATTCTGTTTCAGAAAGATGGTGAGGATTCAGTGGAAAAGCACTGTATTGATACAGTCATAACACAGCCCTAGTAAAGACTTTAAAAAATGGAGTCTTTAAGTCACACACTAAAAAATGGAGCCTTTAATCCAGACACTGAGGCCTTCAGCCTGCAAAGGTTTAATGAAGTTACTTGCCTTTAAGCAATGCAGTTAGTCCCACTGATGTCAATGCACTTGCTTTCATGGATGAAGTTATATTCCATGGGTCTCAATAGATCACAGCCTGCAAATACAGTATCATAGTATCATTTATATTTATAAATGGTAAAGAGATTCCCTGTTCACATATTTAGTTGGCCAAGTCCAATTAGCCTATACTTTATTCAACCACCGTTTGTCGTGAATTAAGTCTTTTACTAGTACACATCTTTTAAAAAAAAACCCTTATTTATAGCTGAGGATGAAAAAAGGACTGTTATATTATTTGGTAGCCCATAAATGGTTTCCTAGGAGAAGTGAGGGATGTTTTTTTTCAGCTGACCAGGTATAAAATTACCCCCTGTGAAAATTCTCTCCAACCAAGCTCCATCATGGAGCTGTAGAGGGGTGGTGCTACCTTCATCTGTAGGTGCAGGAGTTTCCTGAATGCAGAACAAAGTATGGGTGCCCCTCCATACCACAAGAGATATCAGTACAAGCTCAGAAACCTTCAGAAAACAAAAGAGAGCTTGATTACTGTGTAGATAGCATGAGATTCCCACTAATTCTAGCAGTTTTTGTCATTATTACTGGACCACTTGTGTACCCAGAAGTCAGAGAATCTCAATACTCGCACAGCCTCATTGAATATTAATGCCAGAACCCTTACAATAGTGGCTAATAATGCAGCTTTTCTCTGCCATGTGAATTACACATCAATATTAATGAAGCCTTTGTTAACATTCCATGTTCTTTCCTTTCTGTGTCTCTGCCAGGATTTTGGACTGGTTTATGCCAACAAGGCAGACTTACATGTCAACCCTGAGCAGGTCCCAGACATTTCAGAAAGGGCTTGTTTTTACAAATGTGCATTTCAATTAAGAAGTATGCCACATCAAGGTTGCTTTAAATTGACGGCTTTTCAGTTCTTCTCCCCTATACAGGACAGATGTCACTTTATATGTTTGCATATCCTAAAAGTAATACACAGAGGGCTGTCTTTTATTTCAAAATGTTATTACAGCAGCCTTTGTATAAAAACTAACACAATCATTCACAATTATACATGGTTCTCCTTCTTCCCAGCAGCAGATGTATCAAGAAAAGGCAAGAAAAGGTTCTGTGACTGGAAACAGAGAGGAGCAGTTTCTGGTTCTGTAAGAGCCCATGGTACAGTCCTACTTCTGAAATTCTATACAGGAAACTGTTCCAGTACTTTGAACCTTCATATGAAATTTAAATGTAATTGCCAGAAGCATTACCTTATTAATAAGAGAAGAAAAGCATCATTACTAATTATCGTGAGCTTAATTTGCATTTTCTAAACATTTACATTATCTAATCTAACTATATAACAGCTGCTTGCATGATTTCCAACTCAGCTCTTTTCCAAAACGAATACCCAACACCATTAAATAAATAAGTGTTGCTGTGGACTTCTCCTGTCACACATAGTGTCTTATTCAAAAAGGAGTTCCATCAGCCACAGAAGCAATGAATTTTTTAATGAATACTAAACCATTTCAGCACAGCTGATCAACTGTGTTGAATGCTCTATCAACTGATCCTGTTTCAGAGTTAGATCCTGCAGGATATCTGCAACAAATTACCTCTTTGAAAGAAGGATTCAATTGGTCTGCACTAATCTAATTGAGAGGAGGCCAGAATAAAATCATACTTGGTCTTAATCTCATCTGAATACAAACAGTACAAAAATGCTGTTGATAAGTAGCTGATGTAATGCTCTAACACACCATGGGGCTTTTGTACTGATCCCACCCTCTTTGAGGAGAATTCTCAGCAATTCCCAATGCTGTCTCTCAGATTAAGACTTGAAATTGCATGTTTAGCATAGAATATCTGGAACCTAATATCACAAGAATAAGAAAGGAAAAAAAAAAAAAAAAACAAAAAACCACCATGTAATTTGCAACAGTTGTCATTAAGTGGAAGTGACCAGCTCTTAGGTAGATCCAATAAGCACAGCATGGGACCCTGATGAGAAAAAGAATCAATATTTTACTTATCACAGTAGAAATGCAAGCCAGCCAACACAGACCCAAACCTGACCAGATCATGGGGTATGTCTACTCAGAAAAAATTTTCTTTTTCTAAGCCTAGGTTGAAAGTGGTCTGAGATTGCTGCTGGCAATCATCAAAAGCAAGTTAAAACACTGGTGTTGTTTTTTTCTTCCTTCAAAAAAAGTATTCCAGATTTTGGTGACTTCAGGAGAAACTCATTTTGAGCTGTGCCATCAAGTTCACTGCAGCAAAGAACAGAACCCATTTGATAGGACAGGATATCCTTAAAACCCTGTATCTAGAATAATTGGTCTTTAAAGCATCACATTTAATTTACAGACACATCTATTTTCTGATTTGCCGTGCAGATTTAAGGTAATTCAACCATTTTACTGTATCTGTAAAATGGTGATGACAATCCATGCCCCACAGGAAGCTTAAGGTTGAATTCACTAATATTTGCAAAACACTCTGAAGTGCTGCAATTCAGATAGCAATATGAATGTAAAATCTCACTGTGCCATGCCTATTATCTTTAAATTCATCAGCTTTACCTGGAAAAATAGTTTTTTCTAAGAAATACAAGAATTCTTTCTCACTCAATACCACAGAAATAACTACATGAATCTGTAGAGAGTAATTTCAAATGAAAATAATTGCAAATTAAGCTTGGAGAGCATAAACTTGCAATATATTCTGATCATCTTGGACAGGAAACAAAAATAAATGTATGAAAAGAAAATTAGGTACAGAGGTGCACTTTGTAATTGAATTAACAAAGTAGAAAGGACTGTGAATCATAATGCTCAACCTTACAAAACTGGTTTATTGGCAACTGAATTTCTAGTTATTCACAGTTCTGTTACCTTCACAAAATTGCCCAAGAACACAAAATCAGGTACATGGTTAATATCTGTAAGTCTGGGGGTTGTATGTGTGAAACATTGTCCACTAAAATCCTCTTCACTCTCCAAGCATCCTTATTTCTTCACACCTTTGCAAATAAATGTCTCAGCTGTAATAAGATCATTTCCATATTTGGATTATTTTCCTCCAAATTAATGTAGCTTCCTGGATTATTTGAAATTTTCTGCCATATTTCATATCAAATCCCTGCAGGGAAGAAAAACTGAAGGTTGGTTTCCCAAGCAACAGGAAGAATGGAAACAAAACCCACCATCTCTATAGTTCAGAAAGGAAGACCCATAACATTTGTCATTTACTGTAGGTGGAATTTAGTGAGTCACCCTCAGTGTGAAGAGAACATGGTTTCTGATAACAGGCGATGTTTTGGCATTAACAGCTGTCCAAACCCACTTCCAGCTATAAACTCTTTATAAATGTTTGTCTTCTGAGAGAACTCACATCTGAAACCTGTATTTTGCCTTCAATTTTATTCCAGTATAAACCCAGTAGGCTGACTTCCTACTTTATGCTGATTTCACATATTTAACATATGCTACTGGAGGAAAAAGGATTCATGGATTGAGGTATATACCCTATTTTCATTTTCTATTTTCATTGCCTCAAAGAGAAAGCAGAATTTCATGATAAACAAACCCCAACATGGGCTAAAGCAACTCCCACTTATTATTCACAGTGGAGGTAAAACAGGATTTCAAAGGCTCAAAGATGCCCTCAATTTGCATCCTGTTTCATTTGTCACTAAATCTGTTTGCTGTTGGGAAGGCATTTGCCATTCTGTTCTATTAGTCATTCAGTTAAAGCAAGACTTGTAATTAACACTTGTGATAATTAGGCATTGGTTTGGTTTGGTTTGGTTTGGAATCAACCTCTGTGTTTTAATTAAATCTCAGGAATCGACAAAAATGGATATGGGGTTTTTGTTTAGCCAAATGATTAAGCAGCATTTTTTCCTCATCTTTTTTTCTAGAAGCCATGCTATTTTCTACCCTGAGCGAGTAGAAATGTTTCATTGTGGACTTAAATTAACAGTTTACAAATAATTATTTTTCTGCTTTTAATGTTAATGGAAAATGCATTCTAAAAACAAATCGCTGCCCTCACACAGACTGCTTCTCTCGATGGACATATTATCTTTATGACAACACTAGGTCAGCCAAAAGTACCATGTATTACAGATGATTTATTCTTTATTGGGAAATGGGGAAAAAATATCCTCACACTGAGCTCAACCTTTCCCAGTAAACCTGTTACACAAACAGTTTGTCCACCAGCAAACAGGCAAGCCAACCTGCCATGAAAGATTGCAATTATAAGAAAAATATATNNNAAAATATATCTTAAACAAATGAAACCCTGGTGTACCCAATGGTGCAATACAATAATTGCAAAGACGACTGGACCATCTGTGCTTCAAATTTATGGCCTTATCACGTACAGTCAGACCTTTCTAAAGTAGCTTGTCAGAGGAGCAGGACTTGAAAGAGCTGAGTGAATGTGTGCCTGCTTTAAGGAGGTTGCAAAAATTTGGCAATGCTGTTCTGCAGATTACAAGGGGGAAATTACAGGTTAAAACTAAAATGAAATTAAGAAGTAATGTTCTGAAGAAATGTGATATATAGTTATGCCATTTCCTATAGAAACATCTTTCCCAAGTAGCAGCTAGTTTGAAAGTCTGTATGATTTAATAGAGCCAGGGCCCCACAGAAGAAAGCCAGAGCAGAAGAGCCAGTCAAGATTTTACAGCAAGTTTATACTCTTAGATTCATTACAGAACCTTTTAAGTGACTCTGTGGTGGAGATATGAAGCCCACACAGAGATCTGAAGAAAAGATGTTCATCATTTAGAGTGATTATTCTGCAATGTCAGGAAGGAGTCCATTTACTTCCTTCACCTCTACCCCCAAAAAGAGAGATTAAATGGTATTATTTTATACACATTCAACTGCTCCTTGTCAAGTAATTTTAACTCATATATGCCAATGGTTTAAAGGACACATGGGACAGCAGAACAATGACATAACAAGCTAATCTGTGCAAAGAGAAATTAATAAAGACCATTTAAATTCACTGGGAAAAGATAAAGCAGGTAAAGAGATGTCCTATCATCTACTGCAAATAGTTTACAGATTAATAATGAGTATAACTATCACAGAGAAATATGTTTTTAAAATCTTCAGTTGGCTGTGTTTGATGTCAACTCTTTTTACTTCTCAGTAGAGTTATGGATGACATGGAGCTTGTAAAGGTAGGGAAAAGAGAAGAGACTGTGATAAAACTGGGGACAGAAAAAATAGATGAAACCAAAAAAATAAAATAGAAGTGGGGAAAATGCAAGAAAGTTAAAATCCTGATAAAATGTACAGGAAAAATAGATACACCAAATTGAGATAAGAAGAATGAGGGAAAAGAATTCAGTCTGAGATAAAGCACTAAAAAGAGAGAAATAGGCAGAAAATCTGGTTTGAATAAGATAGGAAAAGACACAGAGGACAAAGCATTATATTAACACTGACGGCATTCCCATGCCCAAAACCAGCTCACAATCACAATTTTGAAATCAGTGAAATAGAAGGAAAAAAAGAGACAAAAATTTTTACTCATTTTGCAGGTTTTTAAAATTAATAGAAGTCAAGTTACAAGCAACATGCCTCATAAATATCATCTTTTCACAGCATGCAATTCCTGTCCTAAGGGAAGTAAGAACATTACTCATATTGGTTTTCCTTGGCAGACTGAGGCATTAGGCAGTGAGAAGGCTTGCCAGTGTCTTGCAGTAGTGAGAAAAATGGGACTTTTTGCTAACAAGTCCCAGTCCAGATGCTGCCAGCAAGCCTTTGTTGGGACACACCAAGAGGATATCATTCTTACACAAACTTATCTGGAATGCAGAGAGAAAACCACTAGACAGTCCATGTGAAAGTGATCCCACCCAAAAGTGGAAATTACATAACGCTTTCTAGGGTTAGGATGGTCCAATTTAGGCCTTAATTCCATTTAGGATGGAGAAATTAAA
>WEIU01009291.1:11101-127135 GCA_013389925.1 Aegithalos caudatus | reverse complement strand
CTTTCCAATAAGAAAAGAACTGACATGAAAACAAACAAATATAAAAAAACCAAACCCCACCCCATATCAACAAGGAGATTTTTGTCAGATGAAAAAGGCAGTAAAGAAGGATAGAATAAACCCTGAATCATCTTGGGAAGTAACAAAAGGAAAGGAAGGAAAGAGGGGAGAAGGAATCTCCAAAATTTGCCCTAGTAATGAATTCCAGGGGAAAAGCTAGTAAAGCACGTTAATGAATAGCCAGATGTTTATAAAGTCAGGAAATCTCCTCTTCCTCTCAATTTCAGACTGGAGTGAACTCCCTTTCTTGCTCTCAGTTTTTTGGTACACACTGGATATTCACTCAGATGTTTTTTGTGTGCCTTTTACGATGTTTATTAAAACCAAGGAAAAAACAAAAACAAAAACAAAAACAAACACCCAAATCTTTGCAGCATTTGGGTTTGGAACAGTCTCCAAACATTGCTGTCCCAAGGTTAATGGCACTCTTCAGTTTGCTCTGAGACGTGACACCACATTTTCCACTACAAGAAGCTTTCCTTTCTTGTGGCCATTTTAATTATATACAGAATAAACTGTTCTTCTAGCTATTGAACCAAGTTTTCAAAAGATTTAAGCCAGCATCCAGAATTCAGCCAGCCAGTTACTTTTCCAAATGAATGATCACCCTACCATTTGGGTTTTGTTTAAGTTTTGATTTCAACAAGCCTGATCAGCTGAACATATCCCTACATGTTTTCAGATCTGAGTCTCCATTTATAGGGAGACAGCAGACTGAGGAATTAGCATTTCCTCATCCTCTTCTAACGTTCAGCAGACAAGATGGGTCTGTAGTATAACATGTCAGAGAACTACAAAGTCCCTCTGGACCAGCCTCTGCAAGAATTAGATCCTCAGGATCATTTGACAAGTGTTGTTCCTTTTTCTTTTGTTCCTCTTGTTGTCCTCCATGGCAGGTAGAAAATGAGCAATTAGAAGGATCTTATGTCTTTCTGTATTCAATAAAAAGAGATGTGGAAGAGGCTGTCATTGTGTCAACCCATTTCTTCATCACTGCCTTAAAGAGGCTTTCTCATATCCCACCCCAGCTATTAAAGAGGCAGAAACTAATTTCCTCTACAGTTCCTGTGGCCAGGCCTATGCAGCTTAAAGAGCAGTCTTGTGAGTGTGCTCAGAAAGAAGTTCCACAGCTTCTGCTGGGAAAGGAGTTGACATAAATTAGAACTCATTGAGCATTATTACAGCTTGTTGCCTATGGTATTTCCTCCCCCCTGGGTAAAGGAAATAATCTTGATTAATGACACCCAAAAAAATCATTTTTCTCTTAAATTCACTAATTGGTTAATCTTTTATGACATCAAAGAGGGCTGCAGCATTAACAAAAAAATAGTCAACGCAAAAGCCAGATTTCCTGTGCATTTGCCATGTGTGCTTTGTTTCCTGATGTAATTCCTAACTGAAAAGGAATGAAAAATTGAAATCTCCAGTTTACATGAGAAATGGCAGTTTTGAGCTCCCTATCAGACACCTCATTTTCTCTACATTAGTCACAATCAGACAGACAAGGCTGTCTTGTTGAGCTACATTTAGCAGTCTGTCTGAACTGCAAATTTAGATGACATCCAAATTACACAGACTCAGCCACTAGGTTACACTAATGCAAAGTAGGAGAAAAAGAATCAAGACTATTGATTTTTTTGGTTCTTTCTCTGTCATATTCCCTTAAAGGCATTTACCAAGGCTTTTAAGATCTTCAGCATTTTCACAAAGGAACAAATTACGTGCAAATAAGACTGCCTTAATCTATTCTTCCCTGCTTAGATTGTTCCTCTGTACAGTCATTATGTGGGTTTTTTTGCACTGCTGCTGCAGTCTGCTTGATCCACTTTCATGCACCATGTGGTCAATATATATGTTGGGGAGTAACTGTGGAAAAGCACATCTCTTGCACCTGCCTATGATAATCAAAACCTTTTTGGCTAATTCCCTGCAATCCAAACACATCACACATCTCTCTGCTCTTTCTTGCAGCTGTTTCATCAGTTTGATGCCATATTCTGCAGAACACTCTTCTGATCACATTTCCATACTCAGACAACTTGATTTTTCCAATGAATATTTACAGGAGGTTCACAACAATGTCACTAATATGAAAAGCAAAGACCACATATTCTGCTGACAAATAGAGCTGATTTCCAAAGTACTGAACCTTCACAACTCTGTCAAAGCCTAACATCCCTGTTCACTCTGACTCATGTTAACATGACTCCACTGAAGCCACGAGTAGCTCTACTGAACTCTTGCAGTGAGATAATTGGCCACTGTGAATTTCTAAACACCACTAAAGGTAATAAATGTACATATTATTTCCTGCCTGGCAGTCTTTGTAGGGGAGCTACAGCCACAATCCTGCCCAAAAATATTTAACTGAGAAAGAAGCAGACTGTCATTTCTGTGTAGGTACAACAACTAGCACAGTGGGCCAAAGACTCAAGTTTTTAGATGCTATAACCAGTATTAAAAAAATAACAACACCGGAGCTTTCAAGTTCTCCTTTCTTTGAACCAGCTACCCACCAAGAGAACTAGGAAGAGCTTTTCCTAGCTGATCTCACTAAGCAGCTGTATAAGCTTTTTTAGGCATAGTTAGCAAACTACAAACTCATTAAGCGCTACATATGGTACTGTCACTTTCCATGAAATCTGAAGCTCACATACTTTCCTTCTAGGCTGTGCACATGCTTCCTGTCGGAGCTGAACGTATGTGCCATAAGGCAGTAATATGCCCCTTATGTATTGCCATTTGGGTTTGTTTGATTTTGTTTTTCATAGGCTCCTGGGCTTCTGACATTTCAGCCTTCAAAATTACATGGCCTGGATTTTTTCCCTATATCTATGGAAAGGAATTAATTCATTTGCCTTTGTCTTTTTTATTTTCCTTGCGAGAGGACCCCATCGTCCATTTTCTGTTCCACCTCACATGTTATTAATGCTGGAAAAAACTGAGCTTCATGCTGGCTTTTGGTGGGTTTTTCTCCCTGAAGATTGCAGGATTTGTGAAAGTGAGTTTTCACAGGCAGGTAAATTTGACCAAACACTTGCTTAGTCCTTGTTTTACCTCCAGGAAGACAAATCAGTTTGTGATGCACTAACAAATGTCTCGTTTATCAATCCAAGCCAGGCTAGCACAGGCTTCCTCCCTCTTGTAAAACACAGACATTTCCACCCTTCAGATTTACATTTTCCCTACCATATTTTCCTTTTTCTGACCTTTCTGTACTAGAATTTGACTTCAGGCCTCTCCATTTGCTGACACTGAAACAGAATTTAAGCAAAGCTTTAAAATTCCTTGAGGTTTATCTCCCTTTTTTTACTTCCACCTCTCACAATCTTGTAACTATTTTCCATTCCCATTGATTTTTTTTTTCTCCTAGACCTCATTCAAATCACAG
The DNA here is from genome assembly GCA_013389925.1 of Aegithalos caudatus. Classification (NCBI taxonomy): domain Eukaryota; kingdom Metazoa; phylum Chordata; class Aves; order Passeriformes; family Aegithalidae; genus Aegithalos; species Aegithalos caudatus. The sequence goes on along the minus strand of WEIU01009291.1, from coordinate 123,684 downwards.
AAACAGCCTGTTTAAGGTATCTTCAATTTCCTATGTTCCTTTTTAATCAACACTACAAGTTTATAGCATTGCTATGGGACTATAGCATCAGAGTCACTGAAAGATAATACAAAGATTGAGTAGAATTTGAATGAGACCTAAAAATTAATTTGAATTACAGAAGCATGGATGTTCATTCTCTGAACATTTCTCTTTTCCAATTAGTTTAATCTGTCTATTTCCATTAAAACAGAGTTTGTGTAGCTGGCAAAGACAGATGAAGGGAACAGAGATGTTTCAGGGTCTAGAAATGGAATAAGATACAGCACCTTCAGCAGAAATCATGAGGGTGAAAAGTAAATAAAAATAATTTTTAAAAAAAAAGTTGCCTGTATTCACAAGACTGCAGTAAGGCCAGTAGTTTAAGACTCCTTCTAGATTTAAAACATAATGTGCATCACAATCACTTGCTACCACCACATCTGTAGTTAATTAACTGATGGGAAACAACCCCATCCTGTCACACTGAAAAAATCAGCTGGCAACAGGAGGGCCCCTGTGGATGGGCAGCAATTTGGAGATGCCTTTTGTCACCCCATGGGGAGAACAGGGGCAAACCTTGCTTGGCTCCACTGCAGGTAGGGGATTCCACACTACTTGCTATGGACGTAAGTGTCACAAATGTAAGAAAAAGGCATTTAATGAGCTGCTGTTAAGGATGACAGTAATTTCTACCACACCATTTTGGGACAGAGGATAAGTCTCAAAGACGATGGTCAGCAAATCTATTTCTCTTCCAGGTTAACACAATGCCAGCCACAGCTGGGGCAGGTGGCTATTTCATGGGAGTTTTACTCCACCCTCACCTGCTTAGTGCCAAAGTCACTGATAAAACTCTGCTCCTGTGCCAGAGGCCCACAGGCAGGAGTTTAACTCCTGCTGACTCATGAAAAAATGCCTCAAGTCTTCATTGTTTTGCAATAGTTTCTCAGCTTTCAAAGAACATCCAATTTTATATTTCCAAAGCTCATTGTAAAAAAATAAGTGTATATTGATACATGTGTTCTATAGAGATAATTAATAATTATTATCCTCTTTTTACCAGTGGAGACAGCAACACACAGAAAGTTGAAGTGATTCTCCATAAGCCAGAGGCTTCAAAAAGAAAAGCACAGCTGAAGATCCCAGAAAAAAATTTAGCAGTATATAACACATCTCCTGCCACAAAACAGTATGGAATATCTGAATTTTGTGGGACACTTTCAGGAAAAGGGCTGGCCACAAACAATATTTCACAACATACTCCTTGACCTTTTTAGAGATTGAAAACTTGTGCTGAAGCACACATTCACAAGCTATAGTTACCACTCTCCATTTGTAAAGGTGATTATAATGGCATGAAAAAGTGGGGGAAGGAAGCATAAAGGATACTATATATTTATAATATTATACATATGTTGTTATATTTTTATATTATATTTTAGATATCTAAGTGTGGAAAGTAAGTCCTCTGGCCACAGATCTGTAGAGGAGATTCCTCCTTAATGGAGAATACAAAGTCTGTGACTGGATAAATAAAAGGCCAGGCTCAAAACAGAGCCATGATCAATACCATATATACTGTGGTATGTTCTGTTCTTCACAAAAAAATAATAGTTATTTGCATTAACTTCAGGGGAAAAGCACTTTTTTCTCTTATTCTAAAATGGCTTTAAAAGTAAACATTCACACTTACATTTGGTGGATGATCTTTAGTATCAAGAAGAGGTCATCTGAATCATATCATTCATATTTGAATGGTTATATAGGAATTATTTTACACAGAAGTCCCTAAGCTAATTATTTCATATCAGAGCCAGGAAAGTTTAGTATCTGCATGCAATATGTATTTACACTTCATGCCAATGCATTAAATAAAATTCCATCACATTCTGTCTTTGTCTTTGTATTCTCTTCTTTTCAAAGACACACAGTACATGACTGGATTGCAAATTCCCTTACGGTCTGAAAGGTTGTCTCCTGCTATTGTTAAAAGAGATTCGGCCAAAACTGGAAAAAAAGTCAGCAGAGAAGCTGAGATTTGTTTAGAAAAGTGCACAACATCTTTGACAGACACTCTGTCATAAATGAAAAGGAAAAAAAATAAAAAAAAAAGGAAATGCATTGTTATACTATTAATGGACACACATAGATGCACAGGAAAAACAGAAGGATGAAAAACTTTAATAAAAACCTTATTTAAGAGAAATAGCAGAAAACCATTTAGCTAAAGGCCAAGTCTGAAACTTTGAGAAGCCAAAGGATATTCTTCAAATCTTATGCAACCTTCTGAGATGTACTCAGCACAAATAAAGGAGGGCATGCAAATTGAAGGTCCTAAAACAGGATTTTAAAGACTTATTAAAGATATTTAAATTCCATAGTTAGAGTTAAAACCAAAAGACCTGAGAATGACCTTGAATCTGGAGTGTTTGAAATCCTGATCTGGATGCATCTGACGTCTGTGGCCGCTGTGTACTCAGACTTGTTACCTGAGATAGTTGAAACTCAACACAATTTATAAGGAGTTTGACATAAATGCCTTTTGAGTTCTTGGTACCTGAAAATCCTGCAGCCAGAGGGTAAACGATTCAAAACAAAAGTCCAGCTGGTTAAAATATAAGAATCTCTTTCAGCGAGAAATGTTGACATAAATGTAACATTTTCACATTTTCCAAATACTTCCTAAAGAAAGTAGTAAAACAGTGGTTTGGACATTCCCTTTCCATTCTTTCTGCTCCATTCTTCTCATCATTGTCAGAATTAGCCACATTATAATAGCTGTTTAAAAAAGCAAAATTTTTTTCCTGAATTTTTATCTCACTTTTCCAAAGGATATTAAAGAGGAAAATAGGAAAGAAAAAAAAAAAAAAAAAAACCTGAAAAAAGACCAACTCTCTTCAAAACAACATATTTTCCTGTTCACAAAATGCTTCACTGAGCATTGCATGGTCACCATCCATTTACATAAATCAGCTTGAGTCCCCTCAAAATCTGGCTATTGTTCAGCAGTTAGGCTGCAGCTCTCAGCCAAGCTGGCCTGGAGGAAAAGGGGCAGTGGGTGTACAAGTCCTGCAGGGCCTGGTGTTCAGGGAGGCTGGGAACAGCCTCCTGCCTGTATCCCTGTTGCAGGAGGCAGCACTCACAGCCCCAGCAGAGGTCTTGAGAGAGGAAATGCAAACACCCCTGTTGATTAAAAGCTTCAAGCACATCACCTTCCCTATGACTGTAGAGGTAAGGTCCACATCCCATCCCATTCCAACTTTCCATCTGCTGAAGAACTCCCTTCCAGGATAACACCATAAGCAGGACTGATCAACTCCTAATTCAGGCTCATACTGCAGCAAAAGCCAGGAGCTAGTGCATAAACCACATACAAACATTTTAAAACACAGTCCACCTGAAGAAAGACCATACTCAAAAATCCAGGGCTTCCACTGGACAGACAGTAGCAGAAGCAAAGCATCACAGCTTTGCAGTCCAAATGACCTTTCCCACTTCATTCCAGCTGTTGTGTACTTTGGAAATATAGGAGTCCATCTGGCATGGGACTGGCAGGATCTGTTCCAGAATTATGGGAAATGGGAACAGAAGAGGTGCTGCAGGTCAGGATGGAGGCATGCTTGCAATGTTGATGTTTGCACAGTGCTTGCCAGCACTGCGCCTCTTTTAAGCCAATACCATTAATCATTCACTAAAATCACTTGAAAAATTTGCAAATAAAAAGAATTAAATAGTGGCAAGGCCTTGTATTTTTATATGACAAGTTTTGACCTTCATATGTATATTACATGCAAACCATGCCTGCTTAAATAAAGTTCCGTAGCAGACAGAACATCTGTTAGGTCTATTTTATATTCATGTTTAAGATGGGATTAGTCTCTAGGCTTTGTCAAATAATGAAGAAAAACAAAAGGGGAGAAAGAAATTAAAATCTTAATTCCCCTTTGATTTTGTGAAACAATTAGAATTTAAGATAATTAGTGTAAATGCTTATAGAAAATTCTGTAGGACCCCTGCCTGAAACCTTCCAACCTTTCAGACATTAACGACACATCTATAACATAAAGCCCTCTGCAAATACAGCACATGTACAACTCAACAATTATGAGAAGAGTTACTTTGAAGTCCCAAGTGGTTATGCGGTGTTAACTGGCACAGAGATGATGGAGATAACCTTGTTAGACCTGTTTTACACCAGACTAGGAGCTGCCACCAGCTGAAATGTTTTCTGTTTTTGTCTGGTGTGCAGAAAGAAACTGTTTTCCAAAAGTCACAGTGATCAACACTGATGGCAGGCTACAGCCATCCTCATTTAGAGTAATAGCCTCTCCACTCTCATCACTTCAAAATACTCCTCTGTACCAGAATATCCCTCTTTGAAGGCTTCACATGACTGAAGACCTACAGCAGAAGAGTGTCTGATGTCTCAGCAGGTGTTCCAGCCCAATGAACACTTCAAAGCAAAACTGAGTGACAGCTGAGTCACTGTGTGCCACACAGAGCGCACCCACAGGTGACAGCAGCTTGGTCAGGAGCTGAGGAGCTGAGGCCCCAGGGAAATTACAGCAGGGAGAGCAGTGTGTGTTGGTAATGCTGAGCTAAAAGGCAGCTCCAGCAGATACTGCCAGTTTCCCAGGAAAGGCAATGAGTATCAAAAGCATGAGACCAGGGAAAAAGGCTCAGAAAGGCAAGAACTGCACCCTCATGGCTGAGTGAAAAGCTCATCGAGGAGTCCAGAGTAAATCCAGGGAGCTGGAAGGACAGGGGGAGTGAGCATTCACAAGCCAGAGGTGAATGAAAGGGTAGAGTGTGATTTGGACAGTAGTTAGCCACCATTCCTTTTCCCATAAAACTGAACCATCTCCAGCTCACAGGCTTGGCAGGGTTGCTATGTGAGGTTGCTAGTTTGCTAAGCAATGGGATATTGAGAAAAAAAACACAAAGCAAGAATGTTATTATTTAAAGAAAGAAAGTAAGTTATTATTTAAAACCACCCAGATCCTACAGGCATGCACCCATACTACAGCCCAGAAGAGTGTCTGTTCCTGGACAAGCACAGATCTATGACTCAGAACATATTTTCACTCATATAAACTTTTGAAAGGCAGGACTGACTACATCTGCTGTACCTGAGTCAAGATCTCTTCCCAGTTCTCCTTACTGAAAACTGGACTCAGTGTTGCCCAGTGATGGCTTTTACAGCAAGCGTAGGACTGCCAGTTTGGAGGGTCACTTCACTAGTGGGGAAGCAGATGGGAGTGAGCAATTATGAACAGAGAAATACTGCATGTAGATAAATGTCAACTGATGGAATGACACCAGCATGGCTCTCATAAGAATTAATCCTGCCCCATTGCCTTCTAGACTCTGTTGCAAAGGTTCAGAAAATAGTGGGTAAAGGGGATGTGGTTGGTGTAAATTACTTGCAATTTCAAAGGGCTTTTGATAGATTGCCTCACTGGATATTATCAAAGGGAAAAAATAACCATAGAATAAAGAGCAATGTCATGCAAAGAATTAAATCCCAATTAAATAATAGGAAACAAAGAGTTATAAGCAATGTGCTTTTTCTAAAAATAGAGAAGTTAATAACAGGACACCACACAAAGCATTACAGAAACTACTATGGCTCAATATAGTTATTAATAAAAAGGAGCTGGACAGAGGGATCATAGCATATGCCTGGGACAAGAATAACTTGGAACCCTTCCTTTTTTAAACTCCCACAAAGCCCCCTGTGAACTCTATGAGAAAGTGTGATCACGGTTCATAAAAACCAGCTCCCACTCCCAGACCTCTGCAAACAGCCAGTCATACTGGGACAGGCTGTAAATCAGTAAAAGGAGCTCCTGAACGCTGCTGCTCTAATACCTAACAGCTTATCTGTATTTCAAAATATCTCTGTCTGCCCAGTGATGAATGAGGTGTCAGAGTTGCTTGGGAAAGCAGAGCTGGGATGTTATAAACCACAGCGAGAACTTTACGTCAACACACGTGATGCAATAGTTGGACACGGCCAGCTTTGATCAATGATCCAGCTTTAGAGGGCCGGGGAGAGGAGAGGGGATTGTTTGCTTGCTTTTCAATGCATGAGGAGTTGATTATCTAAATTACAGAGTTGTTTCTTTCCCCTTTTCTGATCCCACTGACAATGGCTAGGCAGTGCTCTGCAGGGCTTTCGTAACCAGACACATTAGGCAATTGATTTTTTTACTTTTCTTTCACATACCTAAAGGCAATTTGAAGGCACCAGCACCCCTTATTCCCTCCTCCTGCTCTTCCAACCTTCTGCCCTACAGAGACTAAAATGCTAGAACAGCTGCTTGCCACAAATAAGTTTTCAAGTGCACTAATTTTAGTGTAGAAAGAGAAAAGAAGCTGGGCAAGACAAGCCAGGCATGACCTCAGATGTAACAGGCCATGTCAAGAATAACACCAAAGAAATGTGGTTGCTTCTGCACATCAACCCCAACATGTACAATTGCAGATGAGAGAGCACCAAGAAGAAAAATACAGCTCACAGTCAGTCTGAAAACTAATCTAAATTAGAAGCAGGAAAATGCACTGGTCTATAACCAAGAGAAAATCCAGAAGCGGGTCAGAGCCTTCTGATTTCATCAGCAAAAGGAAACAAAAGAATTTTAACATGAGCATTCCCAGAAGCACTTACTGGTGCCTAATTCCTGTTTACATCAGAGATAAAAACATCAGCTCCCACCAGCCATTTTGAATATCTTGCCCTTGGGATATCATTTATAATGTCCTTGTTATTTAGAAACAACCCTTCCTAGAGAAAATACAGCCCCACTTAAACCCACATGTCTGGGTCAACATGACAGTGTAAATCATTATTGCTTCACTATAGTTCAAATGCACAGCATCTGAAAATTGGGAAAAAAATCATGGTTTTGACATATTTTCTCTGTCATACTATAAAACTGGGGATAATTCTAGTCTAATTTAATCAAGGAAAGAATGTTTTTAAAATTTAACTACATGGTTCAGAATAATAGGGAGAGCAATGTATTCCTATGCATGCCTGTCTTGGCTTTGGCACATATTTTTGAATCAGATTACACTATTTTTGACAGTTATTAATTTTAAATGAAAGTGAGATGGCTTTAGCTCAGAGTGCTAGAAATTACTATTGTAGTTTTCTGTCGATTTCTCATATTATTATTTGAACATGTACAGAGAAAAAGGAATTATGATAGTTTGAATTCTGGAATGCTAGCCACGGGTTATATTTTTAGCTGTGCAAATAAGTTTATGATACTTAAAAAGTTTAAAAAGTTGTCCTCTTTACAAAATCTTTTCATGTACAGCACCAAAGGTGAAATCAAATTCAATTGACTTTCCTATCTTATACCTTGCTTTTCAACCAACTGTTGGAAATAATATTAAAAAAAAAAAATTAAAGACTCTGCAAATTGTATGATAAGATTCTATTTTTAATCTTTCATCAAAAAGTTGTAACAGTAAATCTTTCTTTTCTACATCACATTATATGTTGCTGCTGCTGGCCTTGGTTAGTCCAATTAAAAACATTGGGCTGCTGTACTAAATAAGAACCTGGCCTTCACATTAATAATTTATTCACATCACTTCACTAACCATGCAACCATTACACATACACAGATCAGTTGAAGGGTCATGCAGAATTAGGAAATGTTTTGTATTGATCAAAACAAAGCCAGCAAGGTAATTCCAGAATAAATTACCAAGAATGTGCTGCATTCTCAATAAGCAGCGAGATCTTCACCTCTGCTCAAAAAACTTGAAATGTTCATTCTTTCAGTTTACTTAAAAATACTTTAAACATGAAAGACTCAGCAAGATGTTAGCAAAGAAAAGTTTCTTTCTGTACAGCAGATTTAGGTAACTACTATTTCACAAGGGGCTACTTTGAAATGGGAAACCGAAGCTGTCTCAAGAAGTAGCTGCAATAGCCCTGGAATATAAAACTGAAATAGCTATTGGAAAGACAGAAAAAATTTAGGAACTGGAGTTGGAGGCATTAAAAATTCATAGCCTCCAACACTTTACCTCTAATGCATTTGAAGCACTGAAACAGTTAAGGTATTTCACTGAGGCACAAAATAACCTCATTATCATTTCTAATACAGATCAATACTCAACACTGCCCTTTGAAAAACACAGCACTTGCTAGTCCATGTGTTTATTGTGTTCCTTGAGCTAGCTCTATCCCACTGCCATTAGAGCTTTCACAGCAGCCCTTTACTGGCTTCTGAAATCTGCCTCTCCCCCCTCCCTATTTGATCAACATATTCCCATATCAAATTATAAGAAAAAAAAAATAATGTGGATCAATATCCAGCATATTGACTTTTTTTTTTCTTTTTTCCTTGTGACATTTTGTCAGGTGGGTGTCTCTGTTCCTTGGGGCTGCCTGGTGGCATTAGAGGGCTGCTCCAATCAAGACTAATGGCACAGGCTCTGTCCCAGGTGGACACCGGGTATTGTTTGCAGTAACTGATTGGTGTGAGAGCCCTCTAGCTCCCTCTCCCCAGCATGTGGTCCAAAGCACAACATATGCTTCCTGCTTGCTAGATTTGTCTCCAATAATAAAAACAGGATTTCTTTTCAATTTTAGTCTTGTGCCCAATTTATCAAGCAAAATAACATCAAGGCTTCAAAAGGCTTGGTCAGTAATCTGGTTCTGCATTGGATTAGTGGGAAGAGGTGTAACACGGTGAATAGGGAATTACCAAGATAATATCTTGTGCTGTACCATGAAAGAAAAAAGAAGACGTGTACGTGTACGTGGGGTGGGTGTGCATGTGAATTCTGACCAGCTATTAAGGCTTCTCCTGCACAGAGCTGGGAATTGCAACCTGCAGCTCTCTAAAATGAGGTTTTTAAAAAAATAATAATGCAGGGGGTGGAGAATTGAAGCCACGGTATTACTGAGATTCTGATATTTGTTCTTTTCATTGCAAACACTGATAAAATATGTTAGCTCCCTGGGGAGTGGGGGGATGCAATTGTTTGGTGATGTTTCATTCATGCTGCTATAGAGCTTTAAAGAGAAGGGAAGGAAAAGGGGCCCAGCTTTGTTGCTGGTTTTTGTTGCTTGGGTATTTTTCTTGTTTGGGTTTTTTTTTTTAGATGATTGAACCATGAGAATAAAACTCCACCTTCTCAATTAACACAATGGCACAATTTAAAGAATCTTGTCATTGTTTGCTAAAATGGTAATGAACACCGCTACAGATGAATTTAGTGCTTCTCCTGACAGTACATTATAATAAATAACATAAGGCAATAATGGAAACAGTCTACTAAATCATATTAGAATGTAGCATGCAAAATATTTAACTAAGATTTTATTGTGAAAACTAGATTAGCCTTATTAAAAGCCACTGTTTGGTAAAACCAGTTAAAATTTCTGTAACCAACACGAGTTGTATTCTCTTTCAACAAAGATCTTGATTTGCCTAGAAATCTCTCTTAACTACTTTGTATTTAGATCAGGGAAAAAAAATAATTTGTCTTTATCAATAGAATAAATCTGGGACTAATTAGACTTCTTTTCCTTCTAGTAGAGCATGCAATTAAATGTATTGCTTCAGGGGAAGTCTTAATGCCAGTTGCACATTAGGTGAGGTAATGCCAAGCCAAACACTTTACAAGCTGCTCAAGGAACAGGCTGACTTCACAGCCACTCAGCTGCAAGAATATCTCAGTATTCCCATACAGACACATTGGACTGACTGAAACCTGGAACCAGCCCTAGACATTCAGTTAACTATATTTTAACATACACATATAGCAGACGTAATTCCTGCAAAGTATTAGGATATTCAGTGATTTTTGCTTTTGTCATATCATCTGTCTCTGTTTGAATGTCTAATTTACCCTGTATCAATCATAAAACTCCATGATAAAACTGTGTCTTCCCTACTGTTCTTACAAAGAGAACTGAGCCATGCGCGCCCATGCAGAACATACTCTCAAAATGACGCCATTGAAATGGAGATTTGGACTTTTCTGCATAAAAGGACTTGGAAAGACTTTGATATGAAATATTGACATTTGTACTGATTCATATTTTTCTCTCATAGATTAGAGGTTTTCCTTGTTTTTCTTAAGGGTTTTCTCAACCACATCTGATAAAGAAGTGACTGCCAGGTAAATGCGGAAGGCCTTAACTTTGAGACCACCCATTTTTTGTCAAGTGAGCACAAAGTTCTGAAAGCTCCAGGGTTAGGGTTTCTCTCAAGAAACACTTCATATTATCGAAGGACTGGGGATAACACTAGGCTGCTTGAAAAACTATGGTGCTGTTATTGCTAAGTTTCAGAAAACATCCAGAAAAAGTCCACAGCCTGGATACCTTGGAACATCACTTTCTTCCCAATTTAACAGCAAGGAATTTCAAAAGAGGAGCTTTTGGGAAGGATGCCTTAAGTTTTAACTTTCATGTTTTTCAGATTCTGTGCTGCATAGGGGTGTACTTCTGAGCCTTATGTTAAGTGTTAGTAAATTCTCTTCACAGAGGAGGCAGACAAAACAAATCCCTTTCCTGATGAAGACCAAGGGCAACAAGTACAAGTTTCAGACCCAACTGCATAAACAATGGTGGACTGAAGATGAAAACAAAAAGGATGATACATCACAACCCAAAGCTGTGACTGGACAATTAAAGCCCAATATGCAAATGGACCAAAACTTATAAAAATGTAAGACCTCATAACTGGTTTGGCATTTTGTGACCATTCTAAGTCCACCTTGGGTGTAGCCCTGACAAGCTCTGGTACTGCCCAAGGTGTACACTTAAAGGCTTTTCAATAAATATCTACTTTATTCTCTAGCTCTGTCCAGTCTCTGTTTCAGGTCAGCCTTCCCAAGGCATCATCCCCTGAACGTGGCACTAAGCAAAGCAACACAGAACTGCTGGTTTGTGGCACTGTCAGGGGAGGTGGCAGAGTGAACAGGGCAGGATGCAGCCTACCATGAGAAACCCTGCCCATTCCAGACAACCATGGGCTAACACTGAGATAGGGGTGCATGTGAATATGGTTGTGATTGCAAAAAGCTCAGTGTTGTGTAGCATCTTGCAGAGTGACACAATGTGATTACATTTCTGTACCATATACAAATAACTGCAGCTCATCCCAACATATCTTCAGGGACTGGCAGCAAAAAGTTTGAATTTGCAGATTCAGAATCAGATAGGAATACTGCACACACTGAATACAAATATTCTGCTTTGTTTACATTAAAAAAACAGCCCCACTGAATGAACATTACAGTGGCTGAGTTTTGGTCACACCATGTTATCCATGTACAAGTTCTGCTCAGGGAAGGCATATTTATCATGTTAATCTCCAATGCAAAAAGAACAAAGTAGCACAAGCCAGTCTAAAGCAAGAGTGCTTTAGATTCTTGCCTTATATGTCTCCTCAATTCATACATGCATCATGCAGAATCATGCATCAGAGGTAGGGTCAGAGAGAAATTTTATGGGGGCAACATGATTTATTTGTTCATTTACCATGAAATCAAGAGTATTATGTTAAAACCTATGGGATACAGAAACTCCACTGGAAACAATTACCACTGCATGATATGTGATATGCATTATATTTAGTTAATATAATTATTTGCTCCTGGAGCATCACCAAGGAGAGACAGAATGATCCCTGCATGAAAGAATTTATAGTACAACAGCCACTTTCTACAATTCTCAGGCACATAAAATTCCACTGAGGCCTGTGTCTGATAATGTTCCATGTAGTTAGGATGCACTTAGGGATTCAACACAGGTTTATTACAGGCTGTAATTCTAGGACTAAGAGTTCTTTTGTGAAGTCTTACAGGCATTACAGGTTTATATAACTGAATAGTCAGAATACTCCTATGATAAATAGGCAACAGTCTATTTACTTGATAGCTTCTTAAAAACATGGTTTAAACCCAAGAAAAACATAATAATTGCTGTATTTGCATGGCCACACACTCTTCTTTGTAGCACAGAAGCTGCAGAAAAGAGAAAACTCAGCTTGCAGAATGAAAAAGGCCAACAAAGTGAAGAAAACCCCAAAATTATTTAAAACAATAAATAAATAACAACTGTGGACTGAAGGAGCTAAGGAAAGAATGGGCATTGTTCCAAATTCAACCATGTCCCTTTTATATAATATTTGACACTGCGATGATTCACAATAATCAATTATCTTTTGTAATGGCCATCCTTCAGAAAAGTAAAAGATGTACATTCTAAGTGATAAAAAAGAAACATTTTTTGCTATTCCACTTTTCAGGCACATGCATTTGTTTGTACATTGGATGGATCTTGCCTTAGAACAATTAATCTGTCAGTGAATATCATTTCTTAGAAGAAGTTATAGGGATAACCCAGGTATCCTCCTGCACCAAAAATCCTTGGATATTTGACTTGAATATTCCTTNAAAAAAAAAAAAAAGCTTCTCTCTCCCCTACCCCCTATTTTTTTTTAAACAAGAAGAAATTCCTGATTTTATTACACATACAAATCTGCATCTACACCCCAGAATTCATTAAGAATTAAGAAGACAAAAAATATTCTTTGTACCATTCCAAACACTAATAAGCTTTCCTTAATTTCTCAGAAAAAAATACTAGGGAAAAAAATGGAATATAAATGTTAATAAGACAACCAATGTCTCCAAAGCTTTGTTAAACACAATAGCCTGGGAAATTATAATTTATTTTAGATTTGATGAATCTGGTGAACACAAGCACACCAGGGAAAAGTTGCAGTCTTTAACTTGCAAACCACATGGCAATATTTTGAGCCTGCCTCATCTTTTAAAGGCACAGATGCATGTCCCTCTTTATGTGCACTGGAAATATTTCCCCAAAGCTTTTCTAATCACGAGAAATATTGAAATTACTGATTTAAATGCTATAAAGCAAGGCTGTCGTTGCATAAGGAAGACAGTTCAGCAAATCTTCTGTTATTTTATCTGTCCTGCTACTCCTTCAGGACTGGGATGCGTGACTCCAGCCAGGGGGTGAGAAGCAAGATTGGCAGCAGCCCCAGAAAAAAAAGAGTACCAGGAGGCTTGCACTCCCCATCTCTCAGAAGAGAAAGACATCTCAGAGGCAGTTTTTTAGCTCTTCTTAATTTGTAAGGTTACGTTGTTGAGACAAACAAAAATATTTCCCCTCACCCTTCCCAAAAGCCAAATCTAAAATCACTGTTTCAAAGGATTGGTTTTCTAGAGCCTCTCAGATATACATTATTCAAATATCTGTACTGTTTTACAAGGCTTTTAGTAAAGAGAATAGAAATAGAAATTCTTCTAATAGGAAAAAGAAGCACAAAAACAACAAACCACACCCAGGCCCCTTTAATGACTGGTTGCTCTGCTCACAGTATGGATTGGGCCTTTTCTTCCCTACAGTGGGCAAACTGCAGCTGGGGATAGTTTGGGATGGGAATTACAACCAATTGCAGATTTTTAATGGATGCCACCTGTTTCCAGCTCTAAGAGAGTCAAGATACCACATTAGGGCTCCATCTGCATCTAATATTTTTGGGGATTTGGATGCCTGGTAAAGCAATACCATGCCAAGGGATCCTGGCACCACTTTCTTTCCTTGTTCCAAACCCACAGACCATAACAATCTGTATGAAACTTTGAAATTAATGTGAAAATCACTTATCATCATCTTACAGAAAGTCGTTATTTCTACACATTGCAGTTTGAAGAATTAGGGTATTGTGTGAGATTTGGGTCACCAGAAGTCCTGTAGACACTGTACATAGATGTTAGAAACTAATATCTCTGCCTGTCCTTGTGAATGCTGCCTTCCATCTGAATGCTGGACTACAGATTTCTCTGCACTTCTAAACAGAGTTGTTTCCATTCACTGTGAAAGAAAAGTAGATCCAAGCAGCTAGATGTTTTAGTTTAGTCTAATAATCACGGTTCAGAGATAAAGTGGGTGGACAAACCCTTGGGAAGCTCTGATCCATGCTTAGACCAAACTTAGCAAAGCTTGGTGCAGCATTCTAGAAAAACTACTGCATCTCAGCATGGACTACCTTTTTTCAGGTTTTCTCAGGAGACTTCTTACTTTTAAATTGTGTGAGCAGGCTCAGGTGCTATGGTGGGAAACGCTGGGATTTCTCCTCTCAACACACCCTCAAACACAGCCAGGAGAAACAGACTCTTTCTTCCTCTCACTCTTGAACTCTTTCCTGCACAACTTCAAAAGGATGGGCAGAGGCTGATGACCTCAAAACCATGTGCACAGAGTGGTAAATGGAGGCCTTTCTGTGCAGAAAAGATGTTTCTCATGCAGGCAAATTAAGTGAAAGATGTCTCTGCTCCTGTGTAGCTGCACTAAATACCAGGCTGCCAGCAAAGGTTCTTTCTCTTTACTTGCATGAAAAGGAGCATCAAATGCCTAAAATTGGCTCCAGAATCTTCTTCTCAAGGAAACAGAAATCAGAGAAGCCTCTATCTGGTAATTGTCCACTGAAATAGCCATGGTGAATGTCTCTCAAATATCATAATTTGATTTCTGCATTTGGGCATGACACAGACTTGTCTCAGCTCAAAGAAATTGTGCTGGCAACAAATCAATTCACAATTCTGTAATAAGAGTTGATTTGTTTCTCCAAAGAGAAGCATTTAATTAAAGTAATGATGTATGAATGCATATGCATCCATGAAGGTGTGTGTTTAAGGAAAAGCCAGCTTTAGCTAACACACTTCACAGGAGCTGCAGCTATAGCTACTAGAGATGATAAATCTGAATTAACAGCCAAACGTTTCAGCTGAAAATGGTGGTGCCAAATTACAAACCATAACTGACTCCATGGAAACTTTTCAAAGTTAATGTATGGGGGAAAGGTTATGGACTGGAAAGTAGGGGAATTTAAAAGATGTTGAGAGATCTACATGGAATTTTGCTGAGTCCTGATCAGAGAGGCAGTGCCAACATTTTATGTCAGGATTATAGGGGGAAAAATAGATTTGGGACAATGATGGAGGAACATGATTGATTGATGAGTGTAATTGTGAGAAACTAGAATAATATGGTCAGCTTAGTGAAGTATTTGCAATGATTCCAGTGAGGCTTTGTTTTGTTAGGTACTATAAAGTTGTGTGCACCACAGTGCAAACCACCAGTTATTTATTTTTATATGCTTTTAAAGCTTCACTTTTTATATTTAAAAAAAGTCCCATTTAAAATTACTCCAAAGATAGAAGCCACAGGGAGTGGCAGATATAAGATGCAGATAAATACGCCAAATTAATTCTAGGTGGAGATAATGCCTTCTTTGATACTTGACAAGAAAATTAATCAGCATTAGGCAGGAAAAAATAGATGCTGAAGACCTTGGGAGCTTCCCAGAATGAAACACAAAGGACTGAACACACAGAAGAATAAATCAGAATAGGCTGTATGAAATTATTAAAAGCATAATCATACCTACATTATTGTCTGTGAACCCTGACCAAGAGCTTTACCTTTTCAGAATTATACTGAGACTACAACCCTATCCCAGTAGTTTGCCATCCACTTAAATAAAGCAAGAGAAAGGAATTTAAATTTTATCTTTTTTTAAAAAAATTAAAACTCTGGAGTTTCTTTGGTTTTGCCCTAGATGATACATGAAGTTTGCAGAGAAGTTGGGATTTAACTTCTTTGATATTCTTCACTTTCTCACAGAGCATTCCTGCTTCTCAGATACATGTTCAGAGTCCAACTTAGTGTGGAAGTCAAGAATCATAGGAATGGAAGGAACAACAGAAGGAGCACTGGATATTTTTACTAGATTTTACATCCTCCAGATAAGCTTATTACAATGTTCACAGTATTGCCATTCAAAGCTTGTTTTCTAATGTGTAACCTGGATCTTCCCTATTTTCCTCAATTCAAGAGCACTAGTTCATGTTTACTGCCATCAGACAAGGAAAAAAATCTCATTTCCTTCTTCCCTCCAGTAGCACTTTTATATATTTGAAGCTTAGTAACCCTATTCCTGTTAGACTTTTCTTCTGTAGACTAAACAATCTCTATGCATTCAATTTTTATTTTTAACATCTTGATTGGTATTTGCTGGTCTCTGGACTTTTTCCTTTTTATCCCCTTCCTGCTTGTAATACCAAAGTACTCAAGCTAAGGCCAGCCAAGCACATTTCCAGGCAACAAAGAAAACCATTCAATTCCCTTTCATAATGGAGAAAGTTGCACTCTATTCCTGCTTTTAAAGAAAGTTAGGAAACAAGATCATGGTTAAAGGTTAGCTTTTCTTGCTCAGCTGGTCTGCTTTTGGCACAGGTCATAGAGGAACCTGCAACAAGCTGAGTTTGAAGACTGCACCAACCTCTTGACTAAGGTGTAAAGCTTAGTATGTTGAAATTTCACCACACCACCACAGCCATGTTCCTTCCAGCACTCTAAAACAACTCAGAGCAGTCCTCTGTAAAGGTGCCAGCACGCTGGAGTTGATCTAGCATCTCTACACTACACTTCAGTTTATGAGCTTTAACAATCTAAAGCTAATACACAACTGATGGAGAGAGAGGGAAGCAAACAAGAGACAAAAGCTTGTGCTGGGTTCAGGGAGAAGCTGCAGTGACCTTAATGTCACTGCCTCATTTTGCCACATGTTAAAAATTACAGGTAAAATATTGCTCATTTTTGAGAAACAAAGCAACTTTAATGGGCCTGGATGACACTTCCAAAGGCTTTGTTACCTTTGTAAGTTGTATATCTGCAAGACAGCCTTGCTTTGATCCAGAAAATCTGTGCAGTGTTCAGTGTATTTGACAGAAAAGGCCAATAGACTCTTTAATGTAGAGGGGACAACCTAATTATCAGAGATCTCCAGTGTCACCTGGCATTTTGGATTGTTGCAGAGCTCACCACCAGCCTCAGCTCTGCACAGCTCTGGGCTTTTCTGTAACTTTGATGTTTTAAGCACTGTTCTCTGCTCTGAGAAAAATTTACAGGCAACAAATGGCCATGTTTTCCGTTACCTGGGATTTGGTTCAATATTCAGAGATTTAGCCAGAAAGGAATAAATATATGGGAAATATTGTGGAGCAGGGTGGGAGGGAAAGAATGAAAAATCAAATGGATCATTTCATTGAACCAGTCTCAGTCAGTCTCCAGGCAGAGTTCTAGGAGAAAAGGCATTATTCTTAGTCATTGGTCTTCTCTTCCTGATTCTAGGTAAAAATGTTTTCCCATGTTCACATGCTGAGCAAGAAACAAATACTTACATAGAAAGCACGACATGGAAAACAGAAATTATGGATTTATGCATAACACTGTTTTGATCAATTAGCACAAAATTTAATTTGTATTAATCAGTCTAAGGAGAAGAGTGAAGGAATTTAAGCTGATGTGTTAATTTCATGTTTTGGGGATGCTTCTTTTTTCCCCATTTTTTTTCCCTTCTAGAATATTTTCTAACCTAAGTATCCTAAGTATTGTTAGCATTTTCAAGCTCTCTGCATAAAGTTTTGAAATGGAAAATTTCTAAAAGATAGATCTGCTTGCATGCATAAGACTATTATATTAGAGACTACCATGTTAACTAACTGGCATTAAAAAAAGATGGGCAGAAAATATATTTAATAAGGTGATTTTTTAAAAAGCAAAATCAGGTATTTTCTAAGCAAAAAACTCCAGTAAATTCACTATTTAGCAATCTAGGGTTGCAATCATATTTTTACCACAGTAGCATAAAAATGTGAAACCCTGTCTAGGTTTTTTCTTCACCAAGCATTGAAAAGCTGAAGCAATACTTTTGTCCTAAATCTCTGCATATAACAAAGTAGTCCATAATACAAACATATGGCTCAAAGCCTAAAAAGCTGTTGTGGGTTTAAACACAGCTTACAGACAGGTCAGACCTCTGTGTGGAGCAATGGGTAACAAAACCAACAATGGAAAGAAAAAAACAGTGAAAATACTCTTTCCCAGAAGGCACAATTTCCCTGCTTTTCTTTTCACTTTGCTGCACCAGGCTGTGTATCCATTCCATCAACCTGTAGCCAGTTCCCTGGACACTGCAGGGAGAAGAACAATCCCCAGTTTATTTCTAGATTTTCCCAATCTGCTTGAACATTAAGCATCTCCTGCCTGTGTTATAGCCCCAGAACCAAGCTGAGCCCTATGCTCTGTGTGGCTTTGTGGAAGATATTCATCTCCTGGTTCTTCACAACTTGCCAGTGACCCTGGGAAGATGCAGTGGAAACTTGCTTGCTCTAGCCCTGTTAATTTCAATATCTTACGTTTATAAACATTGTAGTCACTACATTTTACAAACTCATGAAAACCAAGGCAACTGCCTGCCATCACTCATCAGCTCAGCACTGACTTCGTATGGAATAAGGTAACAACACATGAGACGCTGTTTGTGGAGAACTTTTCTTCAATTTGCACATTCCAGTATCCACACTGGTTGTGACATTGCCCAGTCCAACAAGGCCAACAGCACTATGTGATCTCTTGACAAGGAATCTCTCTAAAGAAGCAGAAGCAATGAATCTGTCCTAACAAAGAAACCAGATTTGTTTGATGCAGCTCAGGCATCCTGTCTCTAATTATTTTCTATCATCAGGCTAAGTGAATATGTTCAAATAGTGATCTCTGTTCAAGGAAATTGATTTCTTCCTTTTGATTTATTTGAGGCAGAAAAGTGAGACTAGATTTACTGGATATATTATTCCTACCTGGTGCATTATTTTAGTACTTTAGTGTTGCTGTCTTTCTAATTGAATAGATAAAATCTCAAGCTGTCTGTTGTCTTCTGGCATCTAGTAATTAATCATAGCTTCATGGAATCATAGAAATACTTAGTAAATGAAAATATATAAGTTCATCAAATTCAATCATAAGTTTGGTTTCTCTTTAAAATTAACTTTTTTAAAACTCTATATTCTTTTCTTATGGAACATTTTAAAAACACACATTTTATTTCTTCAGAGCCAGAGGAATAACTCAAGAGTTTTGTTCAGGCACATTGCAGAAGCCTCTCCTTCAGCCCTTCTGAGCTTCCATGGTCATCAAAGAGCATTAAAGTCTCAATCAAGCAGACTCAAGCAATAATTAGATGACTGGATAAAAAACTGCATTTGTCTTTGCACAAAACGTGGATCTTCATAGGATACCCCATCCTGGGATTCCTTATCCTTGCAGTCTGGAGGAGCAGATCACAATTTACACCACAGTGAGTGAGAGCAGAGCCAGGCCTTGTCTTCCAAGTTATTTTCCTACTTAAGTAAAAGTTGATTTAGGGATAAATTTTTAAATATATATATTTAAGTAACAGGGAGTGAAAGGAATAGCCTGAGAACATATCCAGTTTTGAAGAGTAGCACAAGCTCCTTAAGGGGATAGATCTGTACATATCTGTGCTACTGATGGTGATACCACATTTTGAATCAGTCCCATTTCCCCTTAATTGTTCTGTCAACCTGTTTGGGATCTCATCTACCTTCCTCATTATGGCCTTCAGAGGGAAGGCTCCTACCACACTGAGAGTCAAGAGCAGATCATGTCCCTCATTTAGACCCAACACATCTTTCCACAGCCCACTAATTGCATGGCAGCTCAGGCTCATTTGTCTTCCCAGATCGTTAAAATTCATCACCATGCTGTGTGAGCTCTCACTCCTGCCCTTGGATGGGCAGCTGTAGATTATTTAGCCACACCAATCCCTAATGTTTTTAACTAGGAACTGACCCCAGCACCTGAGCACCTGCTGGGCTCTTAGTCTCTGTCATGTTAAAAGAGTGCACAGAAGGACTCAAGCCATCAAAAGCATCCTGCTGCATTACATTAAATATTGATAAAAAATATGCAAATTGCTTATTGATCTTCTCCAGGAAGGGCTGAGATAATGAGAGAGGGACTGTTTGAGATGATGCTTGGGATTTTTAACTTTTTTTTTTCTTTGCATTAGACTGTTGTTGATAGCTGAAGTTAATGAGGTCTTTTGGTTCACTCAGTATTTCAGTCCTTACCACTAGTTTGAAGATAAAAGAAATCAATGCACCTTTATTGTGCATCACTACCAGCAAGTGCCCTGCAAAGGGCAGGAGTATTTGTACAGGTGCAGTGCCAGCACTCCTTACTAACTTTACCTGTACTTCCCTGGTTAATATTATACTACTCTAAATTGTCTTATCCTGCACTGTATTTGTTTTCCATGGCTGATATTTATCAGAAGCTGATGCTCACACTGTCTCCAACTTATTAGCAGTTCAGTATATAATTAATACCCAGAGACCAGTTGTTTTTCCATTCCCCTTTGCTCAGAGCATTAACTGCATCACATATGCTTCCTACCCTTTGTGTGATTGACATGTGACAGCTTTTAGCTGTCTTTCTGTGCCTTCATCTTCGTGCTAGAAATTTCTTCACTCTCACACCATTGGCTTATTTTTTCTTTCTTTCTCTACTATCTCTTCCTCAATTTTTTGGGTACCTCCTGACGCCTCAGAGGAGTAGGCAACCATAAACCCAAAACAGCTGGAGCAGAGCATTGTTGCCCCCACAATAGCCACCCATTTGAAACCACAAATCTGTCACACCTGGCTTACCTGCAGGATGTTACTTCTGCACCTCCATCAAGCTAATTCCAGACAGAAACACTGTGGATGTGGCCACAAGAAGCTTCTCTCTGCAACTGGGCTACCATTAAACAAATTCATGGGGTGCCTGCATCTTGTCAGAAGATAAAGAATAAATTTCATATTCTTACTGTAATTATTTAAATTTTCTTAGAATTTTGATGAACACATCAGTGCTGTGTTTGGAGCTGCACAAAACCATCTTAAGCTGCATCTTTGCCCCAAAAGGTTTACTGTTCTTAGATGAACCAAGCAGATAAGATGTGATCTGAATGTGAGAGAGTAACTTTTTGGTAGCAGGGAAAGATTTCAGGTTTCTCCTTTGCCACATGATCCAACCATGTACCACACTGAACAGTACCCAGGAGACAGACAAGACCAGCCTTCTTCCTTTTTTTCCTTTCCCCTTAATAACCTGCAGCTTACAACACAGGACAAAGGCATTTTGGAGAGGCAGGAGGGGAAGCAGAGGATTTGCTGCAAATTGCAACTGATTTGTGGCAAGACTGCAAATACAACCCAAATCTGGTGGGTTCCATTCTGCTGTTGTGGTCCCTGGGCCACCAGTGTCCTCTTGGGCAGTTATGCAGACAGACAATGCCAAGCTGACTTGTGTTTCCAAAAGCAGCAGTCTATTTAGTTAATGTTATCAAGTGGTTTTGTCACAGAAAGGTAACCTAACAAAGGTACTTCCAACACAAGTAGACAGCAAGAAATGGAGGTGGAAGAATACTGTTGGCAAAATATCAGAGAGTGGCCAACATCTGGAGATGATGTGTCCAAATGGGATGGTCAGACAGAACCTTGGATCTGTCATGCTCAAATTCAGGTCCTTCGTGTATCAGTTCAAGAGTAGGAATTCAAAACTTTGTTGTAGCTTGGACCATGCTGAATGTACTCATGTTCTCAGAACCCCTGGCCATTACACAACTTTATAAACCCTACCAACTGTCCTGGTAACGTGCAATGGAAAAACTTCAAAACCTTCATATTTTGTTCAAATTTTCTAATGGTTTGGATATAGAAAATATTAAATATAAAATCTCAAGTTCACTATTCCTAGAAACAGTTACATCCCAGCACTGTTAGGAAAAAATCCAGGAGCAAATACTAAAGATACTCTAGTTCATAGACTGAATATATTTGTATTTTTTTCATCATTCTGCATCAACTAAGACCATGGGAGAAAAGACTTGTTTTCTCAAGGGAAATACTCCAGTGAGAGCCTGAAAAAGTTAGTTTCCCAGAGAAAAATCAGAAAAACATAACTAAACAATTATTCAAAATTGGTTGGAAGAACAAAGTGATTGATGGACTGTACTTCCCTGCATACAACTTAAGATTGATGCCATTCTATTGTGTATGTCAAGGTACAACAGACCTGAATTATTAATTGCTCCATGATTCCCATTCTCTGAATGATACACTCCCTCGGTGCTTCTCTCAGAAGAATGTATATTCTGTACATGTAAAGCAAGAGCAAAAGCATCGCTGCATCCCCAGAAAAACAGAAATACTTTTAGGTTTGACAATTTTTTCCTGCCCCCACCAAAAAAGAACCAACCAATTTAAAATTACTAAGCAGCAGGGAAAAAAAAAAATCCCCCTTCTCTTTCACACCAGAGTATTTAATTATGAATTTATTCAAACAAAAATTTCAGAGATCTCACTGCTCCAACAGTCTCTTGCCTGAGGTGTTTTCAAGCCCACAAGGGCAGAAGAGAAGGGGCGGAGCAGAGCCCCAGCATTTCAGACAATCAGCTTTGAAAGCATGTTACAGCCTGTTTAGTTGCATGGTCCTATTCATTTTCTATGTTTCACACAGGAGTCGTTTGCTTGAACATGGTTTTGGGTTTTTTTTTCACATGCTTTTTTTAAAATGTCCATTTATTCAAAGAAATGAAAACATACAGAAACACGAACAAAGGCTAAATGCAAGCAAGAAACAGGAAGAAGCAGTTAAACGTGACCAATGAGATCAAACTCCTTTTGTCTCTATTGGCTGTACCAGAACTGAAAACACAGACAAAGGACCTCTCAGTTAAATTGTGCACATTGAAAATAAAGTGACTGAAGTAACGGGATCTTAATCCATTAATAAATTCAGAAAAGCCTCAAGGTACCCGTAGGTTTCTTTGCCATACTAAATTTGCAGTTCAAAACTACAATTCCCTTTTTAAAAAAGGTCACTGTAAACACTTCTGAAGATGCAAAGAGACCTCAAGGTAGGAACAAACTATACTTGAATCTACCAAATAAGCACACTGAACAGTGAGCGTCCCAAAGTAGCCTTCATGTCAATAAAAATTAGGTCTGAAGTTCCAAAAGCAGAATAATGCAATGACCAAACAAATGACCAAACCGAAAACAATAACCAATTTCTAAAATCAGATTACTTAAAATGAAATATTCCAGACAATCTTGCAGTTTGTAGTTTAGCTTCACAAGAGGTTTAGGTTTTTAGGGGATGCCTGTACATCATGCAGCAGGCTCTATGGGATTTAAGGAGTGCACCAGTTTCACTTCACTTCCATCCCTCTTTGGGCAGCAATGACTTCTTGAAGAAGGGATTTCATCATAGAATCATAGAATATGC
Source organism: Aegithalos caudatus (assembly GCA_013389925.1). Classification (NCBI taxonomy): domain Eukaryota; kingdom Metazoa; phylum Chordata; class Aves; order Passeriformes; family Aegithalidae; genus Aegithalos; species Aegithalos caudatus. The sequence goes on along the minus strand of WEIU01009291.1, from coordinate 100,454 downwards.
TGAGTTGGAAGGGACCCAAGAAGATCAGTACAGTTCCTGACCCCACACAGGGCAATGCCAAGAGTCCCTCCATGTGTCTAAGAGCGTTTCATCCCCGATTGAAAAAAGCCTTCAAACCAGGAAATCAAACAAACTCCAAATGTGTAATTAAGGCAGTCCCACCAGGTGCCCAAGTGACACCAGCTCCAGCAATGTCAGGAGCACTTCTCTGGCTGTGCCAGCCACAGACTGGATGGACTGCAGACATTCACACCAGGAGCCCTGAGCCAGAGGGAATCTCTGGGAACCTCCAGTCTGACATGGTCTCCAGTAAGATGTGTGAATCCTAGGAAATATAACTTATAGAAACCTGCCTAAAAATCTGGTAAGACTTAGGAATTTGGGAGATTCCCAGTGATGTAATAGTTTCTTGACTAGAAGCAAGACATCCTGGAAAAAGGCTAGAAGCCCATCTTCACCAGGAGTTACAGGATCATTAGCCAGCAGTCTGGGCTTTCAGGATCCCAAATCTTTTAGGAGCCTGTCTCTGGACAGACATGATCTGCTACCAGGTAAGTACAAGTTGGCTCCCACAGTCTCCATTGGCACCTGCTGGGCAGGCATGCTAGCAGGAGAAAAGTCATCAAAACTCTTCCAAATCTCCATAGATTGTTTTGGATTTGGCAAAGAGGACATTTCTGGAAGGAAAAGATTCTCACAGAGAACATCAAACTGAGCCCAAATTCCACTCTCTTTTAGACAACACAGTCATCTTCAGAAAGCACAGAGCATGAGATCCACATGAAAATGGGAAGAAATGCTACTGAAAAGATGTTCCTTTCACAGGATTCCCACACTTCTAGAATTAGTGAGGAAACAAACCATATATGACAGATATAAATCACATCAATTAATACACAAGCACCAAGTGTGTTGGACATGAGATGGCAGAAGAATTGATAGAGAACAAAATTAATTGTTTTCAAATGTGTTTTTCACACAAGAAAACCCTCTAGGATGTATCCCTTCTTTTTATTATTTTTATTTATTTTTATTTTTATTTTTATTTTTATTTTTATTTTTATTTTTATTTTTATTTATTTTATTTATTAATCATTTTTTCATCAATGAATTGTAAGTTGTTATACTGATGTTAGTCATTCAGAAACAAATAAATTAAGGCTTGTTCAGAAACAACAAAATTCTGGTCCAAGATCAGTAACAACACACCTGCAATCTACTTTGAAAATTTACCTAAAACCTTCAAGAAAGGCTCTTAACAGGGAACAGAGCAGAACATTGCCAGCATCATCTTTAGCAGAAGACAACACATCCATATTAAATGCTTTCTCATCTCACCCCAGAAGCCAAAAAGGTGCATTACTGGTATCAATCCATACCTGCAAGCTGTGTTTGGGTTACCAACAAGGATGTCAGAAGCCACAGCATAGGATCTGAGGTGTCACACATTAGCCCTGCAAAAGCAAAAGATGCTTCATGATTGTTAATACTCCAGTCCAAATAACTCAGCACAAATTTTTAAAAAATAACAAAGTTACTGTGAGGACATTCTTCCCCACTTGACTTTTCTTGACTCTGTTGCTGAGCCCCAGCCCATCTGTTTGATTTTATATTTGCAGGTAAGCATGGCAACAGTCAAAGTGAGATCACTGAAGAAATGTTTAGGTTAATGTAATCGTGTCATCCCTTTCAAATACAGTGTGTCTTTGCCAGCAAGGCAACACACCAAATAGTCAAGGTATTTGTTTAAGAGCAGGGAACTTCACTCCTCTCTTCACTGTTTTTCCCTAATGCAGCTCAGTTAATTTCTCTGGCATTTTCTGAAGGAGCCTGGTGATACCAGGATCCAGTAAAATCTGTACCATCTTTATTGATGATTGAAGAAATATGCATACATGGGAGAGAAAGCTCTATCACCTCCCCAGACAAGGCTGGCTGACAGGAAGGAGCATCAGGCTGATCCAGTCAACCTCCAACAGCTCCAGAGCAGCATCAGTTTTTACCTGTGACCTGAGCATCCCATCCATAGTCACAAAAGCAGGGTTCCTGCCTTGGTGTTTAGCACCTACACTGCACCAGAACCTTCAGCACTGCCAGGAAAAGCTTCCTGGGGAGCATCTCCTCCTCCAGGGCAGCCTCCTGCTTGGACACCCACACACCCTGCAAGAAAATGAGGGATCCTGTTTCTCTTAGTTCCCCCCATCCCTGGAAGTGTTCAAGGCCATTTTGGATGGGGTTTAAAGCATCATGTTCAAGAGAAGGTGTCCCTGCCAGGGGGAATGAGATGGTCTTTAAGGTCCCTTTCAACCCAAACTATTCTATGATTCTACCTGCATGTCTGCTTTACCCTTTTGTCTGAGAGAAATATATATATTTAACACTTGTATCACGAGGCTGTTGGGAAGTTTCAGCATTCACAATAAAAGTATCAGATACAGTCTTCATTGTGTACTATCCAGAAAAAACATGTTATTTATTGACTGGAAAATGGAAAACTGAAGCATAGAAACCCTCTTAATACTACAAGGACCAAATTCAATATCCACTGTTGGGTTTTTTTTGTTTTTTTTTTTTTTTATTATTGTCTTTAACAAGCTTTAATAAGCCAGGTTCATACAATTATTTCTTTACTAAATCAATTACAGAACTACAAGCTATTTTGCAGTAGGACTGGTCGTGCTGTTTACTCAGGATATACAATTACTGCTAACCACTTTTTTTTCTCTCTTCCTTCTGTTATTTTTGATGTATTTTCAATAGATATTTTTGGGGGTCTGTAACTCTGGAATTCAACAAGTGAAAACACTAATTATACACAGATACCAACATTTTAATGATAAGCATAAGAATATTTTCTATTTAATAAAAAGCAGATGAGCCTTAATTTGAAAAAAAAAAAATAGAATATAAATCACATTAAATGTCAAATCTTGACACAAACATCCCCTTTACTAGAGTCACTGATAAAATCACCTGTGATTTTCAGTGGCATCCAGATTTAGATCTAATGATCAAGTTGATAACCACACAAGAGAGGGAAATCAGGATCTGTACTGGAAATTCAAGCTGACACCCTGACCTTAACACATGTTGTGGTGCTTTTTGAAAAAGAGGGCAAGGAGCAGCTTTCTTCCCAATCACATGAGTTCAGGCAGAATTGTCATCCCATATTTTTCTGTCCTTCTTTGTGTAGTGTTATTAAAGATTGCTTAAATATATTCCAAGGTGGTTAAATATTTTAAAAGGGGAAATTCACTGCATTAGAAAAAGTGCAATTAAAATGCTTCCATTTCATGGGAAGAATGCTTTTATCCATACAGAGTCTGAAAAGAATTGTTTTATTGTGAGAAGGCAATGTTTTTAAAGAAAAAAAAAAAAAATTAAGAACAGCCAGCTTATATTGCCTGTTGGTCTATTTCCAGTGTTCCCTAAAATAATAGAAAAAGTCTTTTTTAAATGCTCAATTTCCTTCAGAAACTAAGCTTGCCAATATGGAAAACAAAACATGAGCTCCCAATCTTTCAAGATCTAGAGATCTTGAAAATATATTTTGTTTTGGTATTGCCAGGAGTTGTTTAAATACATAATGGTGATGAGATTGTTTTTCTGATTTTAATGCAGGTAATGTACTCAGAGCTCAGCGATCCAAGAGAAAATTTCCCAGCAGGCCACACTTGACAAGCAGGTGTCACTCAATCATGCACGTTTTCACCTCCCTGAGAGGACAGATGGTCCCAGCCTACTTAGCAATTCCATCCTCTGTTGGCAGCCCCTCTCCAATGCAGTGCCATAATAAAGATGCTCTGAGATTTGTGTTAATCTGTGGTCTTTGGGGTAAACTGTAAACAAAGTGTGTAGAGTTATCGTTTCTCATTATGAGCTGGACCTCTTATCTTCTCCTCTGCCTATAGCATATAGCTATCTTTAATAGCCTATACCCCTGGACTCAGCTTTCATGGAGATTAGTTCCTATCATTTTAAGCACCACAGAATTACTCTGTCTGCAGAGACTTGACCTAATCTGTTTGAGGCTTTTACTATAAAGACAGTAAGACAGCCTTTTTTCTCCAAATTAGGAGAACAATGGTTTAAATTGGCAATGGCTCCTGTTGCTGAATTTTATGTGTATACGTGTATTATACTTGCTGATTTCCTGCTCAGAGATAGAAGAGGAATTGTTATTCCTCTTGCCATCATTCAGAAACAAGTACAGCCAGGACTGAGAGGGAAGGGAATAAAAAATCCACACATCTGAACATCATGTCTAGGGGGGTTATTTGTCAATTCTTTTTTCACTGCTGTGATACATTTCCAGTGCATCCAATTTCCCCTGTGTAAAATGAAGATTATCTTCTCCCCACAACCTGACAAGTACAGTAGGGAAAAAAGCAGGGGGAGAGATGGAGTGCATGCAAGAGTTCCCAGAGTCAAGTCTGGCACCTCCTATAATTCGTGCCATTTGGGAATTTTACAGGACTTTGTACATGCAGGAAGGAAAAAGAAGGTCAAAGGTTCAGAGTCCTCATAACAATAGTCAAAACAAAGCCAGAGCTGCTTCCAGCACCAGCATGTGCCCCAGAATGACATCAGAAAGTATATCACATCATTAAAATGAATTATCCAAATTCATGATTATGTCACAATTTTAAGTATCTTAATCTCATCTTTCAGATGTGATTGCGTGAAATCACAATCTTTCAGAAATTGTATGAAAAACAAGGAGCATCATTCTCTGAGTTTGACTTGTTCCAATCTCCTAAAAAGGAGTCTCTCAAAGATTCAGTGATTTTAGTGGGTTGTGGATCCAGTGACAGTGACTGGTGGGACAGAGGTCAACTGATGGAAAACAGAATTTTGAACAGATTTTATCTCTGAGATGAACACTTTCACCTGTTGAAGATAATGGAAAGAATTCAATCAGATTTACATGTGTCTCATTTCAGAAGTTCTTTAGTTTCTTTGCTGTCAGCACCTACATAAGCCCTCTATTCCTCAAGATAAAAGACACTTTTGGACCTCACACAAACCATTCCTTATATACATGTGAAAGTGATGGAAACAGCCACTAAACAACCACTTAACTGACTTCACCCTCATCACTGACTCCAAAGCATTAAAAGACTTAGCAAGCAAGATAGGGATGGAAATTGCAAATATTAAAAAGAAAATCAAAACCCACAAACAAACAAAATCCCACAGTTGATCAGAAGTCTTATATTAAAGTTTGTTTCAGTGGACACTACAGTTCAGCACTTATCTTAGAAAATGAAAATCTGTGAAAGGCCTTTCCAGTACAGCATAAAACTGTATTTGCACATAAAGACAGTGACTAAACCATTGAATCCTTCTCCATGTGAACAAATTATCCAGTTATTAGGATTCAGTGATGCCCTGAGTATCACACCAGGCTGAGGGCACACTGACATGGGTACATCCAGCTCTGCCTGACCACTAGGGCATAACCCAGGTCAGATCCTGAAGCTGCGCAGACATCTCAATTCCCTTGCTAAAATATCCCACTTTCCCAAACTTGCCCATGAGCCCAGACTCAGCAATAGCTGCAGGGCTGTCCAGTCAGAGCTGGCTCACCCTCAGCTCATGCAAGGGGAGGAGAAAGGGCAGCAGAATTTATATTTCCCTGGCTGGCTGTAGACATATGCCCTGAGAGTGAAGACATTGAGGTTTTGTTTCTAGTTCCCCAGCTGGTTTCTTGGGCCACTCAACAGTCTTGTCCTTTCACATCCTGTCCCATGAGCAACAATGGGGACTTCCTATGGACAAATGGTGGTCCCTGTCCTGGGATTCTTGCCAAAGGTAAAGGAAGCATAAGAAATAGCACCAGAGCAGTGATAGGCTCTGGTCTTTCAGCTCAGAGCTCTGAAGGCAGAGCAGTTCCTGTGTGAACACCCTCAGGGCAGCTGTGCCTGGGTAGTCCAGTGCCCCTCCACACTGCACACAGAGACAGTGGTCCCAGCTCTCAGGAGCTGCAGGACTATTTCCACAGAGTCCTTGGGCACTTGTTCCTTTCTTCTTTTTACTTGCCTTGCTTTGTTCTCTTACTACCTTAAGCAACTGAGTTCAGAAAGCATCCCCATACTTTGTGAAATGAGGGCATGTGAGCAGCCCATGAATATATTTTGGATAAACCATTTACATTTTCTTCCTTCTATCATTAGGAAAGCTCATAGGAAATGAGCAGTGCAGTACTTACAAGTTGATGCCACTTTAAGCTGTTGCCAAATACGTCTCTTGCTGAAAAGAGGAAACTATTATAGGATTATTTCCTGTAAATTCAAACCACTGTCAAATGAAATATGACTGTAAGAGTGACTTTACTGCATTACACGAAATGTGTGCCAATTTCCAGCAGCAGGTATGAGCAGATGCCCAAGTAAGGATAAGAACAAGGTGAGTAGGTGAAACACTTACCACATAATCACAGAATATCCTGAGTTGGAAAGATCCAACAAGGATCCACAGGGATCACTGAAGTTCAACTCCTGGCCCTGCACAGGACAACCCCAAGACTCTCACTCTGTGTCTAAGAGCATTGTCCAAACCCTCCTTGAACTCTGTCAGGCTTGGGGCAGTGACCACTTCCTTGGGGAGCTGCTCCAGTGCTCAACCACCCTCTGGGCAAAGAACAGTTTCCTAACATCCAACCTAAATGTCCCTGACACAACTTCAGGCCATTCCCTCTGGTCCTGATCAAAACAAACAAGGGATCAATGCCTGCCCCTGTGCTTTCCCTCACGAGGAAGGTGCAGACTGCCATGAGATTTCTCCTCTGTCTCCTCCAGGCTGAACTTCTTCTTAAGAGTCTCCTACTTCCAGCTACTTCAGTTACAAGACAAGATGGTAAAATTTACCTTCAGATTTATTCAAAAGGAAATTCGGAGCTTAAATTAACAAGAGCTAGAATCTACTCACCGACTGTCCTAGCAATTATTGTCTCTTATTTTATACTATTCAGAACTAGCAAGAAAATCTGGTGACTTAAAAAATATGTAAGGGGAATACAGCTGTATTTGAAAGGAAAAGACCATTTCTTTGTTCTCTAACAGTGCTCAAACATATAGAGTATTACAAGTGACAAAGGATAATGTATTTTCAAAAGAAGCATGAATGAAGAGGGTCAGCAATAATGTACAGGCAGAACTATACCTTCAATAATAGGTGTGCATCCTCTGTCTCTGACTTGAAGTTGTGTGAACAGGGTACATCCAAAGCAGTTATTTCCTTTCCCAATTGTCAGTCTTTTTTTTTTTTTTTTTTCATTTTGACTAGTGCTGGATTCACTGAAGCATCCACTGACAGTAAAACCCAACAGTCTGTGATCTTACAGTGGCAGAAGGAAGGAAGCAGTGCATGCAGTGATGGATTACTCAGCTGCATGTGCTCTCTGCTGCTTGCACACAACCTTGCTCCCCTCCCCAGGCCTCTCTTCAGCTCACACCACAGAGGTGGGGGACCAGTCTGGATTCAGTGACCACCATGGGGCTGAAATGGATTTTTCTTCTCAAATTTACAATCTCCCTCCATTTTACTTGTGAAGGAACACCTAAATTCCTTGACCTGTTGGTGTTAAAATCCCCATTGAATCTCTGGAAGGCATCACCCAAGGACCATAATCTGCCTTATAAAACAATTTGTAATGAAACCAATTTAGAAGAAATAAGAAACCTACAAGATATTGTCTTTAGGACAGGAATAGGAGAATGCAAGCAAGCAAGAGGACACAGCACCTGTTGCTTAAGGTCTGGAAGGGAAAAGAAAAGCTAAGTTAGAAAAGCATCAGACAGTCAAGCAGAACTGTGTGCACACTGCCAAAGCTCCCAACTGGATACTGGATACTGCTGGTAGCAAGGTGAATAAGAGAGACTTTAAGACAGTACCAGAATAGCTGAAATCTACTAGACTAGAGATAAGAGACTCAGCTATTGAATTTATTTGTGAAAAGTCATGAGTTGATCTTTCTACAAATGTGCAAGGGAATGCACCATATATTAAAGACTCAGATTACAGGGAGAGTCCTGGCAAGGACCAACACCTGGCTGTTACAAACACTGGTGGGTTCTGAAATCCCCATACAATGTTGGAGAGGTGAATCTGTAGTTCTCAGACCCATGAAAATAGCCCCACATTCAGGTTCTGTCCCTTACAAAGTAACAAAAAATTATGGGACAATTCCCACTAGAATAAATGCAATATTATATATTACAGTGCTAGTTTTTGTTTCCAGTTCTTTTGAAGTAGCAGTAAAAGCACAGTACTGATATTTAGTGAAGGAAACACATAATCCCTCTGCTTGCCAACCTCTTTTCAGAAAATATTTTTAGAAAGTAATTAGTCATGAGTACTCAAGATTGTTTATGAAGACTAGGAGTTTTTGAGCCTCTGTATATCTCCACCCTTCATGAGGTGAGAGAAAAGTGAGTGTCCAAGGCAGAGTTTCCTGCAAGGGCCAGGATCCTTCATGCAAGAGATTCAGTGGCACCTTCTTCCTCAGAGGGTTCAGCCATCCTGAGCTTGTGGTGGCCAGTGGCTCAGAGTTCCAGTGGACATCAGTGACAAGTGGTGTCTCTCAGGGGTCTATACTGGGAACTGGATGATCTTTAAAGCCCCTTCCAATCTAAACCATTCCATAATCCTGTGACCCCCAATGCCCTGACCAAAGAGAGCACATTGCTCTCAGCTGGTGCTGAGCTTCTTAATCAGATCCCTCACATACATGTAAACAATCACTGAGTGTGGTACAGTTAGCTGATGATTTATTTTCCTTTTACTTTTAATGGAAAAAGGCTTTCCAGCCAATTCTTTTCAGTGGGAAGGTATGTTATATGTGCAGTTTCTCTTTGCAACATTTTTCTAAAATATCTCATTAATTTTTACTTAGGGAAATCATATCACCATTCTCTTTTTATATTTTTTCAAAGTTTTATTTTTCCCAGTTCAGGTTTTCTCTGCAAGCATTTTATAAAAATCTGAGGAAAAAAAATAGGGCTTTCTTTTCTCCAAATTACAATAGATTATAGCTGTTAAAATGAGACAAAGAATTGAAATTATTGATAAAACTAATTTAAAACATTTTCCTTCAGCTAGCCCTGAGAACTTGTGAAGTTCTCAGATTTAAGACCATTTGGGTTTCAGTTAAATACAGTAATTGGTTGTAAGTCACCCCATCTATGCTAAAAGCATTGCTAGAAACTCCTCATATATTTGAAAGGAAGAACTGAAAGAGGAAGAATAATTTAGTCCATAGCTCAGAGGTATCATTAGTAGCAAGAGTGTGGCGTTAAAAACAGGGAAATTTAGGTTAAACAGCAGGAGAAGAGGCTGAGTGCAGTCAGGGGTGTGATGAGATGTGAGAGCCTCATTCACCACGTCACCCCAGGCACATCACTGCCAGAAACCTCTCCCCACACTCAGCTCTTCATCCCCTTTTTCTCCAGTGACAACTCCCTGAAATTGTTACGTTACAGGATAGGCCCCCAAAACTGTTTTTAAAACTAGATTGTTCAGAAGACAACAAGTTGTCCTTCTGCCCTGGAATTCCATAGATTCAAAGAGACTGTAAGAGGCACCTTTCTCTTGCTGCTGCAGCTCCTACACCATGACCACGTCTCCATGTTTACAGGTCCCTGTGAATAGCACAGCTGCCTCCTACCTCTAAACAAAGGGTCTCAGAGCTTTTAAAGCTCATCTGCTGCCCTTGCACCTTCTCTCCATCCACAGCAGACTTTGGACCTTTCTAAGTGTATTAGCTTCATTTATTATAAAGCATCACTTTAAAACCAGACACACTGAGACCAAAAAAGCAGCAGAGTTACTTTCTTACTTTAAATTTTTTTTGTACTTTATTGCAGGTAAAATAATATTTCACTGTTGAGTCTTTTTTAGAAAAAAAATATTTAAACACATCAACCTGACAGCCACAAAACCTGCTACAAGCAGAGCAGGATTTAAGCACTGCATAATCTTTCCTGGAGACTTTTTCAAACAAAGATGCTGTGGTTTTATTTGGTTTCTATTTAACTCTCCTGAGAGGCCTCCCTTTAAATCCAGGCATGAAAAATACATTCTCACTCCAGACACAGAGATTTTGGAAAAGAGAAATGCAGTGAAACAGCATTTAATTTGCAAGTATTTTACATTTTAACAGTGTCTTTTGCTTTCCACTCAGCAAACATTACCAAAACTGCTGCTCCCTACAATAAATTTTCTTTGAATTTCTAATATTTTAAGTAGTGTACATACAGTATATATGCAATATAAACAACTTCAGCATATCTGCAAGTGGGCATATAAAAAAGGCATGTGTTTTTGCCTGTCCATATTATATCTAAGTAGGCCATACACAATATATACTGTATATTCACGTGTGTAATGTCACTTTGGTTCTAAATAAAATAAACATAATTTCAAATAAAAATGTTGAGATAATGAACAGCAAAATCCAGTAGCAAAGACTACTGAATAAATGCTTGGGAAAATTAGGGTGGAAAATAGTTAAGAGGGGAAAAGAAGAAATAAATCAGAGTTAAAATTGGCTTCTTACACACAAGGAAGAGAGAGGGATCTTAGTCATTAAAAAGTCATGTTTTTCTTATGTTCAGTCATATCATTCAAGTTCTAGGAAAGGAATGGAACTTGAACAGAAATAATTAAGATTTGCCTGCATATTTTTGTAAGCTTTTCCATAAAAATAAATGCAGTTCAGGCCCCTTTAAGCCAAGTAATTGTGTCCAGGAGTTCTGCTGTAAATATGCTCTGGGCATCTCATTGTTCATACTGAGTGTAAAGTAGATTGTTTCTATGCTTAAGGAACCACAGTGTGTGGGATTGAATAATACCCTTAATGAAGAGGCTGAAATGACTACATTCTTTCTATTTCAAAGAGATTCCAGGAAAGAAAACCACCCAGGATCAGGAGAAACAGACTTTTACCATCTCATATTTTATTAATACACTTTCTGTAGTGCACCCTACTTAAAGCTATGCTTAAGGAGTATCCAGCTATGATATTACACCACCACAGACTTCCTTAGTATAAATCAGAACATTCCATCTTTCAACTTACTTATCCTTTCAACACACACAGGACCAGGGCTGGCCAGATGAGTTTGGCAAGGCTGAGTCACATGCTAGTGAACTCTGAGAAGGAGGAGTGAATCCATGTCTCTGAATCACAGACTGTTAACCCAATCCCTTGAGTAGTGATGGCTACATCTGGGCTGTGAAACCCTAAATGACCTGTGTTCTCACAACTCCAATTCATTGTCCCATCTCACCTTTTTTGCCACTTCATGTTTTATGTCTCAGATCAAAGGGAATTTAACTGCTGTGCTCTGGCAATTTCAGACACATTCTCACTTTCCCCTGCCATCATCTTCCAAAGATCCTCTAACATATTTTCCACCTACATAGTGTTAGTTTAGGAGAACTTGTCTCTTTGTGGTTCTCAGAAGACCAACTCTATTTTAAACTAGGGGAATCAGAGTTCCTTCCCTCCCATTCTTGACTCCAGCTGGAGAAGAGAAGGACCTGGATAAGCAGTTGGAACACCTGGGGAAAGGAGGGATTTGCCTAGGTCAGGCGTTCACCTCTCAGTGGTGTTTACCCTTGCAACACCTGAGAGGATAAAAGCAAGTTCTTGTCACTTCAGAAATCTCTCCTTGTCACTTCATAGCACTGTTTGCTCAAGCTTTTATGACTGGGCATGTGCCACATGCTTTGCATACCCCCTTTGCATGTCCCCACTGGCATGTGCCACATTTCACAGATGGATCAGCAGAGGCACACACACACACAGGCCTGTTTGGAACACAGGTGCTTAATGCTGTCTTTGTTACCAATCTAGCCAGAGACTTCAATTTCCTTTTTTTGGAAAGGTTAGGGACATCTATGAGAAAGGAGAAGCTGCCAAAAAACTCTGTTCTGGTATTGGCACTCTCGTCCTTGCTAAAGCACACAAAGGCTCAAGCCAAAGCCATTCAGCCTTTCTGCCCAACTCTGAATTTCACTCTCCGTTGGGCCATATAGACACAGTGTTCAACAAACAGCTCTAATGGTTTCAATTCTATTGCTTATTGGCTTTTGGAATTTAATCCAAAGTGCAGACATCTGATCTTTGTGCCCTTCTCAATATGTATACAGAAGTAAAATTTTATTTATGCAACTCCACATTTAAAGCACTTGAAAGTGAAAAATATTCAAGCTCCCTCCCCACCATTTGCTGATAGTCTCTGTAATTTGTCTCTGATGCCCAAAGCTTTTGCAATTAGCAGAATCAGACAACAGGATGGAGCCAAAAGAAATGAGACATTATCTTCTGCTGCCAATGCTTGCATCATCCCTACTGAGCTCATTTTATAAAATACCTAAAGGTGAGCCAGTCACTTGGAATCATAAATTGTGCCCTTCCCCTCCCTTACCAGCTACCAAAGGGCACTGTGGACATTGCCCTGCCTTTGTTATTGTATCTCTTACTCATTCTTTTTATTTATTTCTTTTTTTCCTGGGAGAGATACTTGGCATTCTTTTATTTCTCTCATGGCCACAAATCCTCTGGTCTGTGTGTGGTCACCAGCCAAAGATCTAAAGCAATGGAAGGAAGACCTTTAGGAAAAAAGCTTCCTGACACATCTCAGCATACTGCAAGGAGTACTCAGACCAGAAAAAAGGAAGCTGAGTGTGCAGAAAAAGTTCATGCATTCCTGCCTGTGTGCTCACACCTGGGAAGCTTACATATTTCTTTTGACAGGGAAGCTGTAACTTCATACAAGTCTACCTAGACTTGAAATAAACTAACAAAAAAAAAAAAAAAAAACAAAAAACAAAAACCACACAAAATGTGCAATGCAGCAGACTGTTGAGTGCATGGTGAAATATCCACTGCTTTCTTTCTTCCACATCACCCTTCCCAGAGAGCCCATGACAACATGAGATGGCTGGCACAAGAGCTGCATCAAATGGCTCTATACCCACTGAGAACCACTTCCTCTAGAGGAATTAATCACTAATTTCTCACAGCCAGATCCTAGACTCCTTGTGCTTCCTGAGCCAAACAAAGAAATAGAAACACACATGCTCACATGAAGCCACTGAGAGGATTGTGCTTGCAATTAGGGGCAGCACTAATTTCACTGGATTTTGTTAAAATATCAGATATTGGGACAATAGAATATAATTCAATAATCTCCATTACAAACAATTATGTTCATCCTCTAAAGGAATTATGGATCCTAACAACTTTTGCTATGAACTTCATCTACCACCATAATACTAAATTGAGACTTTCAGGGAAAGAAAGCTCCAGCCTTAATAGTTTCAGGAAGTATCTATAGCTGCAACACACCATCACAGTGACTAAACCTTGTCTGCTCTGACCACCATGCTATCTGTCACTCTAAAGCTCCTGTGGATGTACTGCACCAGCTTATCTGTTCCCTTAAAGCTTGGGGATTTATGAACTGCAAAATCTATTTGTAAAACCTACAGTAGCTTGAGTGGGAATTCATCACAATAATTTTTGCTTTCAATTCCCCACAATTTTCTTGCTACTGATTTGTCTCATCCTGGACACCTTCAGTAAAATGGAGTCCCATAATACGTTTCCAGAAGTGGGAAGATGACATGTGAAATACCTGTCTGGTGAGAGTCATAATGTCAAACAACTCCTATCTAAAGGTTACCACCCACTCAAGGAAGATGCTGGGTCCTTCCAGCCATGGACCTTTCCAGGGGACAAACTCAGGAACACAAAAATAACATCAATTGGAACAGAAAAGAAAAAGACTATTTAGCAGACATCATTCTCTGTTCCTGCCACCTTATTTTTTGTTGTTGTTGTTGTTTATTCAGATATATCTTTATTTATTTGTCTAGCCATTTTTCTTTTGGCTGGGAAAACTGAGTGTATCCATCCTTCTGCTAAAACACCTTCAGTAAACAACCACCACTGTACTAACTTCAGCATCTTTTTAACTGTTAGAACTGATAGATGTTCTGGTCCCTCCATGAAAATTGAGCTTGAAGAGGAGGACCTGGTGAGGAGGACCTTGTGAGGAGGACAAGCAGAGAAGATTAGGAAGCAGATGCTGTCTAAGGGTCAGCAAAGGACTAGAGGAAAGAAACATAAACTACATCTCTGTAAAACCACTTCTTATCTGGTTATTGCAACAAATGAATATCTGAACTGTCATGAATATTTGAAATGAGACTGCAGAAAATGCTTATGAAGTAGGTATTCCAGCTAGAGAATGGGCTTAAACACAGATTCTTTATGCAGAATACATAATAAACTCTGTCTGCAGATGGGGGAAAGATGACCAGAGCACATGGGCAGGAACACACAATCTTCTGCCCAGCCACTGCAGTTTTTCTTTTGAAAAAAATGATTTCTTAATCTATATCTGTCCTTGTTTCTCAACTCTTTTCACTCCTTTCAACCCACATTGCCAAAGCTACACCTGCTGCTGAAGGGGTCTCTTATAGGGGATCAGACAAATGAATGATAAGCCACGGGCAGGTAGTGGCAGTGGAAAACATTTCTCTCTTCCTGAAGCAAGGAATGAGAAATGAATCAGTGTGGATGGATGCAGGTGTGGCTGAAAACAGAATTGCTCCAGGTGCATCTGCTTCTGGCTCTGCTTGTGACCATCCTGCTTTCCTTACCCTGCCCCATCAGCAGGAGGGGAAACTCACTCCCCACAGCTGTTCTCCCCAGTTCTAACATGGGGCTATGAACTGCCTCTTTCCAGGTTAGATGCAGGAAAAGCAAACAGAGATGAGCAAGAGAGAAAGACAGCAAATTAAAGCAAGAGGGGTGAGAGAAAGGTGTCAGCTTTGAACTGGAGCCTTTTTAACCAGGCAGACTGCAGGCTTGGTCATCTTCTGTCATTGCCTCAGAGCAGGACCCATGCAGGCCTCTACATGTGTCCATATGCACATGGCAGGGCAGTGTGGGAAGCCTTTAATAATTCAGCTCAAGTGCATTCCTGTTTGCTCATGAATGTCCTCTTAAAACAAGTTCATTGTTGCAAAGCTGCCAAACCCCCACCTGTGCCTCTTGCCCTGACTCCTGGGCAGACCCTGGTGGCTCTGGGCTGGCTTCTCCCCTTCCTGAGCCTACAGCCCTGCCTGGCTCCCCTGCTGCCTCCTCCTCCTCCTCCTCCACCAGAGATTTCCACCTTCACTGAGCTGTGGCACTTCTGCCTTCTTCCCATTTTAAGTCATATCTGTCACAACTGCTGCTGCCACAGACAAGTGCACGTTGTTATTAATGCATTATTAAATTTTATCTCACATTTAGAGCCTTGTCGATGGTGCTCACTTAAAGACACTGTGGTGATAAGCACTATAGGAATGGCTATAAATAATAAATATTATCCCTCTCATGTCTTTCCCAGTCTCCCAACCCAGCAGATATTCACTGCAAGGCAAATGATCATCAACTCAATTTTCTTTTTACTGATTAAAAACATCTTCAGGATGCATAGCTGCCACAAGGTAAGCAAAAGACTGCAGCCACCATGGGAGACAGCCCAAAATATTTGAGCAGCTTCTGCTCCCACCAGGGTACCTTTCTCTAAAAGCAAAGCATTAATTCTAATTTGCTTTCTATGTTCCTGCTCCTTGCCAGGTTTCAGAAATCAAGTGAGAGGGTGGAAATGTAGAGAAAGGGTCCAAATTGTCCTGATGTTTTCTCTTTACAGGTCAGGAGTACAACACAATTTTTAATTGGGGAATGCATCCTCTCCAGCATTTGCCTCCCATCCAGAGAAGTTCAGGCACACACTCTGGTTCAAAATCAGAGCCCAAAAGAGCAGGGTACCGGTGCCTCCTCAGCTGCTTTCTGTCCTACCTCATTAATGTTTGTTATTCACGTTGTCTTTCTTCCATTCCTTTGTAGCTCCTGCAAATTAAGTCTTTGAATGCTGTTAACTCTCCTGTGCATCTGCAGTTCTTGATCACTTAGACACTAAAAAATTTAAGAAATCTTTGCTATTACCTGAGAATCTGTGGGAACCTGGGGAGAAAACCTTGGAAAAGAAAATGCTTCAGGACAATGCTGAGAGGTCTTAAAAGAAGTGTTGCAAACACTTTGGGTTTGGTCCCAGAAATGTCCAAGCAAATATCTAGACTAATGCTATGGAACAAGATATTTCAATGTCTTCCTAGATTTATAATGGACAAAAGATTGCATGGTTCAAATCTTGAAGGGAATTCTGGAATCAGAATTGGTATTAAAATCAGGCTGCACTCTGTCTTTAAAGTTTGGACTGCTTGGAGTTACTGATTAAATTTGGCTCAACAAACATTTTCATCTGGCAGTTCAAATGTCATATATAAAGCTGAAATGGGCAGAAAATTGTTTTTAAATTTGTAAAAATATTTGAGATATCATAATTTTTGTTCAAATGAGTTTAGAATTTAAAAAATTAAGTCTTTTTAATATGTAAAAGTCCAGATTGAGAAAACAGAAATCAATTTGGGTCAACTATACCTTTTTCTTCAGTTAATGTTGTAATGTTTAATTTTTATTTTGACCTGTGTTTCTGTTGTGTATAATTAGCTGATATTCAACATAAAAATGCCATTTAAGTAAAAGAATGTTTTTGTTTGTGGGGTTTTTTAAATGTTAAAAAGTTCCTTTATTTTCTCAAATGAGCAAATACACTGGTGAAAGACAATTTTTTTCCAGTTAGAAGTCCCATTTTAACACATCCTTGGCTTTTTGTGTATCAGAGAAACAATTTTGTGAAGAAACTATCATCTGCTTCACCTGAGATATGAGTCCTAAGTCAACTATCCCCCAGGTATTGACTAAAGTTACCCCTGACTTTGTCAAGGCAGAACTAGACTTCATCACAAAGCCCTTTAGCCTCATTTTATGAACTCTGAAAGACTCCAAAACTACCATGAGAAAAAAATTCCCATCTTTTCTTTCTCTGAGATCTCCTGACTTCATCCCAACCTAGACTCATGCTTGCCAAACATTTGACCTAGGATCCCAAGAATTCTTCACTTAATGCCTTTGCTTGAGCTGTTTCAAAACTCCACATGGGCTTGCTTACAGATTCCCCCCTGCTCTGCTCTTTCCTGACGAATAGGTTGAATTTTGTTAAACAATGTTAAAGGAATGGATCTATCTCAGCAGCCATACATTGTCCTAAGTGGCAGTCTCACAACACACAAAGAAAATCTCCCACATTGGTAGGTCTAACCACAAGGGTGCATGATATCACCTCTGGGGTGTACCCTTCTGGAAAGCTTGGGTTAGATTTAATATGGTTACACAACTTTTGGTCAGCTTAAAGTAGAAGAAAAATGAGTTTTTGCCTGCCTGCAGAAAACTCCTTGGATGCACCCTCAAGAATATATAATGAAAACCACACAGAAATTTGATAACAAACCAATGCATTCAAGCACATATATTCATCATTATGTCATTTCCATCTTCTGTCATTACTTAAGCACCATATAAATTACATTTGTATTTGAGGTTGCTTGCATTTGTGGATCCAAATCTTAAGCCCCTAGCACCAAACCTGATTTTTAGGGACACTAAACATCTACATCCCCCATTAGTTTCTATTTGGCCAGGGTTCTCCCACCAACAGAGATACCCTTGAGAGTGAAAGAAAACTCAAGCAGACAGGGAATACTTATCACTCAGCACTCCCAAGGTATGATTCAGGGTTCCTATCAGATGCCCTAGAGTTCCCCCTACAACACAAAGTACTAACTTATCCACAGAAGGAAAAAAAAAAATGTAGAACCAGCTGGGCTTAGAGAAATAATGCTGTCAAGGTCCCTCTCCTAAAGTGGAGATGGCAATCAGACCGCTCCAATATTTACTTTGTTATCTGCTCATCACAACAGACAATAATTAGATTACCATGGGTCAGGTTTTTTCTAGAGAGGTCACACAATGGTATAAGGTGCTGTGTTGACAAGACAATACCAGAATTTTACTTTCAAATTAGAAGCATTTTCCACTTCAGTTTTACAAAAAGTTCACCATCTGTAATTACAGCACGGTTATTATACCACATACAAACCAAGGCACACAACCCAGGACCACAAATTGCAAAAAATGAAGGCATAAAATATCAACAGTCTTACACACCCAACTCAGCGCACCAAGGAGAAAGAGCAAATGTATTTTTCAACACAAACAGGAAACATCAAACATCTCAAAGTGTCCAGTAACCCTCCCCAGCCACCTCTTGCCAGAGATTTCCCTACACCTACACAGTGTTTCTCAAGATTAAAGAGGATTAAGTAACTCCTTCCATAAAGGTTTTCACCAGCTCACACTTGTCAGAAGGCCTCAGCAATCATATCATAAACTATAAATGTTGATGCTCCCAGTGCTGTACTTTTGGGAGGCAAGCTTGTCTGAGATAAATTTTGCTTGGAATACAAGCTGTTCCTCCTCTTATCAAGGAAAAATTTTGTATCCTGAGGATTCCCTCGTAAATTAGCCAAGCCCCACTGCTACACCCACTGCTCCCCTACAGCAACACAAAGAATATGGTAACACTCATTAGAGAGCACCACCAGGGAAAAGTCTAATTGCTGGATTTACATTTTGTAGGCAACGTGTATTTATACTAATAATTCTATTTTGTGCTGCTTTACTAGTCAGAGAAGAAAAGAGCATATTGTATTAAGCTGCAGCCCCCAAGCACTGAAATAACAGTAACAGATCCAGAGAGATGGGCTTTCATATAATTGGCATCCACCCACAGAACACAGTTGATGATGAAGCATATTTCCAGCGGTTCATAACAAGGGCATGCGATTCCCTGAGGATTTTCAACCTTTAATATTCGCCTATCTTTGGGAGCATCTACTCATCTCATCATTACAGTAGTACTAGTCACTTCTCTGATTGCAGTGGGACTGGAAAAAGCAGCACTTTAACCCTGCCCATTTGGATATTAAGTGTTACTTCCTTCAGTGATCATATCCAGGCTCCCACAGATACTACAGTTAAAAAATGCTCTATACACTGTCTATCAAGAAGATAACTTTAAGAAGGACTAAGAAACTGCAGAATTAGTCATACACCCAGAAACAGTACCTAAACATGAAAAATTCAAATATTTATTTTATATATTTTTTTCCATATCCTCTATTCTTGAAGAACATAAAAAAATTCCTTCTTCACAATATCCCAATGTTTCCAACTACAGATGAAGTGAGGAGGTACTAAGCTGTTGGCAAACCTGACTTTTCCTCATAATGAGTTTCTAAAAAAAATTTGCACCCTGCAAAAGTGCTCAGATTTGATTCAAGATTTCTGAAGTCTCTTATCTGACATAAAAAATCATCCAGTCTTAATATTTTCTTTTCCTTTAACATAAAAATGGGAGTTTTAGACCTATCAAATGGATGAAGGATAAGACAAAACTGAAATTCAGTATGAACTCTTCTGAAGATCAAAGTTCTCAGATGCAGGGGTTTGGCCTGGTACTGCCTTGACAACTCCTAATAAAAAAAGTTAAAATCAAAGAAAGAAATACTTGTCTTACTCATAATAGCTTCACATAAACTTAACTCTACATAAAAAGTAATTAAAGGCCTCTTCTAAAAGGAGCTGGAAGCCATGGTGTTATGTCTCCCTCCATACATGTTTTATCCGATTAAGCAATCTCAAAAAAGTACTTTATGCATCTTTAAGACATGATTGCTTCACACTAGCTCACGTAGTTATTTTACCAGATCAGTGCACATCCTACTTCTGGACTCTTTACCTGGAAACTCATTCCCACAAATTAACATTATGCCATTAATAGTTTTCTGTTTGATGTTCTCCTCACCTTCATTTTATGCAGCATTGCCAAACATCAGGCATCTATTTGCATGGTTCTATTTGCAAATCAGCCCAGCCCCCTTCCAAGCCCTCTCAGATTCTGCGTGGGAGAATTTGTAACAAACTTGTAAATGCAAACAGATGCCAAGCTTCCCAAGCATTGGAGACTAGTTGGGTTTTTCATGAGCAGGACATCATCCTTAACTGCTCTTCCAACTCATCTTGAGCTGCCCAGCCATGAGACTTCTGAAAGCAGGTGTTTTTAATGGAAGGGGGGAAGAAAATCAAAACAAAACAAAATCAAGACATGGCTCCATGGTTGTGGATTCCAAGTATAGTCATGGAAGAGCAATAGCACAACTGCCATTGAAATAGCTTTGCACACCAGAGGCATGCAGGAAATGAGGCTACATGAAATGCAGGCAGTGTGGAAGGAAAAAAGCCTCTGCTGAGCAAATGCTGTTTGCTGTCAGGCTCTGCATGACCTTTTCACTAGGTACAAGACGGGAAGATTGTGGAACATGTACTGATCAGGTGTAGGGCTCCAAAAATACCATTTGGAAAAAAAAAATCCTTCATTATAGCACAATAGGAAATATTCTGGGATGTGAGAATGCCGAGAATAACTAATTTTCTACCATTCCTTATCTTACCTTTTTTACTCCTCTTTTAAACCCTTGTTAAAGCAGCCACTCTAGTATAAAGGAAAGAAAGGAAGAGCAAAAGAGTTCCATTTTTGTTTTCCATCATCTGCTGAAGTGATGACTGCTAGCAGAGTCTCCCCTGGCAGCACACACATGGCCATCAGAGACAATGACTCATTGTAAAACAAGCCCAGCAGCCAAAGCAGCCACTGTGGACATTTTTTTGCTGATTCTATTTGGGATGGGCTGGATGGGGTTGGACATTTTACAACCTTATTTGATTTTGGGGCAGACAACCTTATGCAGACTTAATTATTTCCTTATTTATAAAATCACTTGCTTCCTGGAGACTCTCTAATGTTGGTTGTCTCAGGCACCCTGCATCCAACAATTTAAAATGCTTTGGTGTTTTAAAGGAAAAAAATATAAGGGTCTGTTATAGGCTGTTGTGCACAGCAGGAGAAGGCTGCAGAAATTATTACTTGACCTCCTGAAGTGAGTATAAGGCAAGCACACAACCACTAAGCCTCATCCAGCCTCCATCCAACGCTGCTTATCCCACACACCAAGCCCAGGACAAGGACCATTCACAGGGCTGTAGCATGTCCTTGTTCCTGGGAAGACTTAGGAGGCAGAGACTACTCTCCTGGATTAAATCCTCCCCAGATGAGTATCTAGCTCCCAACAGTGCCCCACATCCACAGAGGTCTCACTCCACCCTGAGGGGCTCATGCTATAGTCCCTGCCAAGACATGATCCCATTCAAAGCCCCATGGCTGAGATGTAACCCACTCTCTGGTGTGTTCATCACATCAGGAGCAGAGGCCTTATGCAGTAGTTGAGAGGTCTGCCCAAGTACTGGACTTGGATTGACACCAGGCTTCAGGAATGGGACAGGCCTGATGTAGTCAGAGGCTGACACAAGTCTTGAAAAAATGATTGCTCTTATCCAAGCTTGTGCTGTTGCAAATCCCTGCTCAGTTCCCCTGGCTGGCCACTGACTCAATTAGGAAGACAGTCTCTTGCTCTCAGCACTCGCTGATACCAGAGCTTATTGGCCTCTAACTGGGTCACACACCTTTCTTCATATTTCCAAATCTAAGGGAGTTATTTCTATTAAAAAGAAAAATCTCAATCAGAATAGAAGAAAGGAAAACATAAAACCTTTCCAAAAGTTTTCCAACCATCATCTCTTTTTCTGTTAAAAATAATTAAGACCGGGTGTTCATCAGTGCAAAGACCTCATTTGGCTTGTCCAGAAGGAGCTTTGAATAGCTAGTCAGTATAAATACTGCATAAAAAATAAAAGTAACAAAGAGAGGATTTTTTTAATTCATTTGTTATTTTTGGGGAGAAAAACCAGCCATCTGTGTTCCAAATGTGTTGCTTTTCAATGATCCACAAGCTGTTTCTATGGTTAAAAATTATTTGACTTTGCTCTTGTTCTGAATGGTTGCCTTCACCATATTAAAATCCAGACCACCTCCTGCTGAGTGCTGTGTTATTTGTCCGGCTGCTCTGCTTGACAAGTATTGTTCAGGTCTGGAAATGATAACCTACACAAGAGGGCAGTTTAGTTTTCACTGTAACAGTGGAGGAAGAAAAGAGAGAAGCAAAGAGAAGTTCACATTACTTTGGTGAAGATTTTGCCTGAAAAGTAATTTTATATATTTTGGGTGACAGGGAAATGGTTTTATTTCCTATTTGCAACCATCATGAATACTGTTTCTCATCCTCTTCTCAGCTAGTTCTAAAATGTCTAGAAATTAGGCATTCAAGTATTTAAAATATGTGGTGTGGGAGGGAAGCATGTGTAAAAAATATTCCTGCATATATAAAAAAAATCTTCCATATACATTGCTTGTACATAAAGCATTTTATTTTGATTGAGAGCAGATTGTTCATTCCTGTCCCCAATTTGAGATTGGACAGACTGCACTGTGTGCCCATTTTCACAATATAATGATCTCTATGTACACACAGATGTACATACAAAGACATACATATGGCATTTTTTTGTAAATTTAGCACTTGTAATTGTTTTGATGTTCAGATCTATACTTATTAGCTAGCCCAACATACATTTATTATTAAGAACACTGGATTCAGCAGCTATTTATTAAAGGTAAAGATGCAAATGCGAAAATATTTACATAAATATCTGCAAACACTATGCATCATTCTCTTTGTCTTCAGGAACACAGCCACATGCCAGGTCTTTGTATGTTGAATGACCAAACACACACTTAAATCAAATAGCAGTTCCATTCACTCTGTGCTTTCCACAAGTCGTTAGACACGCTATGTTGAAAGGAGGGACTTCGTGCACACTCAGCTTTTTCAAAGAAACATCTGTGATTTAATGGCCAGATCTGAGCCATACAGAAGTCTGAGCTCTGGGAAACTTACAGCCTGACTGCCATCCACCCAGGAAACTCCTGCTATAAAGGAGTCCATAAAGATGCCATTCACACAGTCATTCACCGGGCCCCTGATGCATAACAAACCTAAGAACTTTTACTGAGCTGTGTCCTAGAGGAACTCAAACTGTTCCAAGTCTGGGAGTCACCGAGCCCTGCTGCAAACACAAAGCAGCCCTTCCTCTGAGACAGGCATCTCTTAATGAGAGCAAACATTCCCCTCTCTGAAGAAGGCAGCAGGAGACGGATGTGTGCAAGGACTGAGCTCTGTCTATTGTATTTCCATGGTTCCCACTACCACAGCATTTTAGAGCCTCACAGCTTAAACACATTTCTCCCCAAGATGCCCCAGTGAGGGTCGGAAGTGCTGTCACCATCTGGGACAATAATTCTCTGCACAACAGGAAACCCAGGGTAAAATCATTGGAGCCATTCATGTCAGACTAAGAAAATATAAATGACACTTCTGATTTTCAAAGATATGCTTTTAAATTTCTCATTAACACCACAAATTTACATTGAATATTTGTCAGTATTTAAGGGCATTGAAATTTAATTCCAGAAACAAACATAGAGAGATCATGTACAGATTCTCAAATATTAAAATATATTACAAAACCACTTTATTCTTCTCTCCACATCACAATCCCTTCCCACTTTTCACTAATGCCCTTCTTCCTACTCCAAGTTATTTTCTTCCTTCCCCACACAGACCAAAAGGGTTTGATTCACCTAAGTCAGAAGAACTGAAAGCTTCAAGAGTTTCACAGAATCTTACCAAAACTATCTAAACAATCAAAATCTGTGAAAATGGGCTGGAAATCTCACCAAAGCAGGCATGCATCCTTCTGCCCTTTGCAGCACATCCGATATCCCTACAGTTTTTGGGGTCAGAAATGAAAATGCTAAATTGTGCCTCATGTCCCAAAGAGAGTGGCACACGTTCCTGTCTTAGCATCCTCAGAGGAGGAGGGGTATCCCAATAAACCAAATAGTCCCAATAAACCCTCCCTGAGGTCACTGGCTGGCCCTCTCTGGACACATTCCTTGCAGAGACCACGTTGCAATACCAGCTCTCCTGTCCCTGCATGGCTCTCGAGGTTGTGCCAGCTCAGCTTCCTTCAAGGTAACGCTGTGAACTGCATCAGGAGCTGGTCCACCTGAAATAGAACCTATTCACCCTTTTATTTTTTGCAAAGTTATCTCTCAGCTGATGCATTTACTGCACAGACATGCATTGGCTGTGCTGGCACAATGGAGTGGAGAGGCACTGGGCAGAGACTGCTAAAACCAGCTTACACAGCACAGCTGCTTAATATTTAACCACAGCCTTAAGCTTCTGACTCTGGTCCTCTGAACTGAGACCAAATTGGATACAGGAAATAAAGCAAACAGTGCAATCTCCTGCATCTCAGTCTAGGGTTTTCATCACCACTCACCAAACAAGTTGTAAATACTTCACTGGTTTCATGGTTTCTCCACGTTCCTCATTCCATCTGTGCAAGTTTGAAATGTTAATAAAAAGTATCAACTACTACAAAAACAGCAACAAAAAAAATCACAGAATTTTTACTTTCTCTACCTGAGATGCTGCCTAAAGCCTGAAAGGTTATCAAAGCAGAGATATAGCTCTCAAAACCAGGTTTAATCCACTGAAGCCAGTTATAAAGCTTTCATCAGTCTGGGTACAGTCATAAAAATATTTATTTCCAAATACATGCAAGCAGATACACATTTGCCTCCAGTTAGAGAGATGGGAATCTGTGTACAGTCATACAAATATTTATTTCCAAACACATACACTTATAATCTCTGATTTGTAGTTAAGAGAAATGTGACTCCAGCAGAATGTGTTAGAACCTGCCACATCAGTAGTCTCCAAATTTGTGTCTCAAGAATTAGGTAATTTCACAAGCATATTTTCAAGATTTTAGTCCTCCAGGAAAGTGCATGAAATATAATTTCTTACTTTTATTTAACTTTTGCAGTTTTGCAAAATATTTCCCATGACAGTGAGCATTTGTATTATAATAATAAACACTATTTTCCATTGCCCTATTATATGCAGTTGCCAATGACTCTCGGCCTGTGGTTTGCACAAGGATTATACCAGCAAATGAATTTGCCTCAAATACTGTACCATGGGCTCCTTTCAAGCTTTCCATAAGGCTGGGATAAAGCCTCAGAAAACACACATCACCCAGCTGCTATAAGAAAATATGGTTTTCAGTTCACAAGCCATATACAACAAAATAACAAAGCAAAAATTATTTTCACAAATGGGACTGATTCTCATTCTGGGGCAGGTGACTACTCTTTCTCCCCCTGTAACTGCAGTCACCCTTGGCCCTCTAGTCCCATTCATGCTTTCTCTACAGAAGAAAACCTTGAATACTGAAATTATGCTGTTTTCTGTGTATAATCTTTAGCGTCTCCTTTTTTATTTTTTTTTTTCTCAGCTAATCTGTACTGTATTTATGGCCCTTACATGCTACTGGAAAACAGGAGAAAATCAATATCGACTTTTGTGTTGAAATATGATCCACTGTTTGAAAGGCCATTGAAGTAAAGATGATGATTTCTAGCTGGATACATGCTAAAGGCAAGCAATGTCTTTCCTTCATAGGACTGTATAGGAAAACTGGTAAGGACAGACTACAGGTCATTTATAGCCATCATTCCCAAGAAGTCCTCCTCTGAAATGATGGGGAGACACTGGTGAACTATCTAGATCAGACTCCAAAGAAACAGTTTTTCTTGGTCAATAAGCACAGAGTTTTGGCAGATTTCTTTCCTTTGGGCCCCTCTGTGCAGCCATAAATTACGGTATCCACTTCTTTCTCACTGAGATCCAAAGTTGCTACCAATTTAGGCATCCAAGATTTTTTTTTTAATTATTTCAGGGACATAATTAGGTCATAAAACCCATTCCCACTTTCAGTTCATTGCTAATTCTTCAAACACCCCTTGGTACTAAACCACAGTTGGTTTCTTTCCTACAAAGTCATGCTTTTATTGGATGATCTCTGCTGGCAGCACATCCCTTCTATGAAATCAGAAGGAACTAAATGCTCAATGATAGTTCAAGTGCTAATAATACCACCCTGAATCTTCTTTATCTCTGATCAGCAAAGGAATCTCCAGAGTTCAATGAATCCCTAGGAAGTTACAGTTCTAATTTTATAGCAACAGCTGTACCTAGGTTTTAAGAGCAGGCAGATGTCCTTGTCTTTCAGTAGCCTTCAGTGACAAGACATCCCTTGTGTTGTCAAAATTGAAAAAAAAAAAAAAAAAAAAAAAAAAAAAAAAAAAAGTAGTTTGTGCAGGAAACCTAAGTATATTAATTTCTTTTTGTCATCTCCAAAATGAAAATGAAATTTCCTTTCCCTTTACTGAACGGAAAAGTTCAGCCCTTGTTTTCAGTGTTGATGCTCTCTGAACAAGGATTGAGTTTGAGGGAGAAGGTCCCTATTTAAACATTTGTACTCATCAAGAATGAGTAGAAGTGCCAAGCCAAATATAGCAGAACTAGTGCCCTGTGTTTGTTTCTTTGGCTAATCTGGGAATGCACCTTTTATAAGATTTATGTCTTTGCTACTTGAAACAACATTCATTATGCATTGTAACAAATGTTTCACCACTCAATTTGCTCTTCAGAAGGGATCCTCAATCACCATAAAAACAAATGGAAAGACTATTTCCCTAAAATGTACAGATCTTATTTCCTTAAACTGTGAAATTTAACAGGGAAGGATTTGCCTGGGATAACAAGCAGTTTCTATTCTCTTTAGCTGGACAAGAGCCACCTCCTTTCAGCAAATGCCAAGGTGTGAAAGCCTAAGGTTTCACCATAAAATGCACAAATCACATCTGCTGTTCCAACCCCAGCTATGCCTCATGCTGCCTTGCTATCCAAACCTCATCTCCTCACTCCCCACCACCCCTGGCACCACCAGCCTGGCATTTCTTACAAGAGGGCAGAAGGCAAGGAAACTTTTAACACTCTGTTTGGCTCCATCCACTCACTGTAGCACCAGTGCCTGGGAATCCTGGACATCAGAACCCCTCCACCCAGGATTCCTTCCAGGCATCTGCATGCACCCACCCTTCCCCACACAGCCCTCACCTCCCACAGCAACCACAGTCACTGCTGCAAATGTGTGACATGAGCAAGACCAGCACAGCAACAGCTCCACAATTTTTTCCAAAGGTATTTTTGCTTTCATCTTTCCTTCCCTCAAAAATCAGATGCCAACCAAACTCTAAGTGTGGAGCTTGTCAGGGCAGCCTCTCTTATGAACCAGCCAGCACAGAAGCTATTGAACACCAGCTTCTCAGGCTGTAGAAAAAGCAATATATATCAGAAACCTGTTAAGCTGTTACAGTAAAAAAAGTGATGTGAAAAGATGATCCAAAGAATATTTTACTGTTTAACTCATCTTGTCATAAAACTGCAGTAGGACCCACCTCATAAAATAGAAATTTCCCAGATTCTATATGCACTCAAGAAAATTTTAAAAGCCTTCATGCACAGGACATCCATTTGAGCACAGAAAAACATTTCTGCATAAAGAACCTAAGGCAGGGAGGAAAGACAGGGCGGTGAGGACTGTGTGAAAGAATGCCAGCCCTGAAAGAAAAGTCTCTTTGTAGTCTTTCCTGCCTGACATTGATGGTGACACAGAGTAAATAACACCTATTGCATGTTCAAAGCTTCTGGGTCAAAATCTCAGCCAGCATAAATAATTAATGCTTTTTCTCTGTCCCTCTGATTTTATGAGGGGAGCACTTTTTATTCCATACTCTATAAACTGCAGTGGTCACGTCATCCCAGAGGGAACTGGTCAGACAACTCTGTGTTATTCAGACTACACATCTCCAGCAAAAATTAAATACTAGTTTCACTTTGAATGAAGGATGGAAAATTATTCCAACCCAGGTAAAAAACAAAGCAGAAAGCATTAGAAAAACACGTTCAATGTTTTTATGTCAGTGTCTTCCTATGGAAGGATGCATTATATGTTATTTACACTTTAAACCTAACACAATTTTATATATATTGGAAACGAAATAAAGTGGTAAGCCTGTGAAAGAAAAGTTATCTATTCAAATCAGAGAGAAGCATTCTCCACTACTCCCAAATGTTCCTCCTTAAAAAAATGTTGATTAACTTTGATTTTCACAATTAATCACAAAAGTGGGTTGCACCATTTTGAAGGCAAGTTCCCATTTTTCCATTATCTGTGGCCATGACTGTTCCTAAAAGTAAAGAAGGCTACTTCAAGATTTACAAGAATAATTTCCACTTACAAGGTCTGTGACCCAACTAGTCATTGCTTGTACCAGATGCTCAGTGTAACAAGGTCCTCAAACTACCCTCAAGGAACCACAGGAATCATTATCTCAATACATAAAAACAAGCAATGTCTGCCTTCTTTATTTCTTAAAAATAAATTTTATAGCTTCTTCCTTCCTGTCTATCCTTTCTTCCATTCCACATTCTCTTTTTTCTCTCTTCAACATCTTTCTTGAGTTCTTTTTTCTCTCTCCAGTTCTACTTTGGTAACATCATAAATCACCAGCCCCTTCCCCCAGCTTTGACTTTTCTGACCATATATTTGCTGACTGTTCCTGTTTCTCTCCTTCCTCATAGGATCGCTCCTCAGAGTGTAATTTTGTTCACCAAAAGAGATGAATGTTTTCAAAAAGCCTGTTTCAGCCCCAGGAGCAAAAGGGAGCTAGTGCTGGGAGAGGTATTTGAGAAGAACTGTCAGTGCTTCTAAATTGAGAAACTGAAACTATGCAGGAAGAATAAAACATAGCTTGGAGTAAAAGAGGCCACTATAATGAGTTCAGGATCAGATACAGAGAGCTGTTGTAAATCTCTTAGACCTTAGTTTAGGGAAAGAAGAGAGAATCTGTCCCTAAATGAGGAACTTGCATGGATTGATTAATTTGCAGTGATCAGACCTCAACATTTGATCACAAGGCCTCAGTGAAACTTATGTGACCACACCCCTGTCCATCCACAATACACACTACTCCATAATTCTGGATGCCTCCAATTTGCTTCAGCTGCAGATGGTGAAGTTTGTACTTGTGGACAGGGAGGGATGTGATGTCACACCTGGAGGTGTCATCACTGCAAAGCTAAGGAGTCCCTATCAGTGACAATTTTAACTAACCAACACATATATTACTGCTTACAGCCCATTCCTGGGCTCCTTTACAATGTATTGTCCACACCCATGAAGTGAGGTGGGTCTTGCTCCAAGGAGCTCACAGCCCTCAGAGAGACAGAGGCAGAGGACAGAAGTGCTCTGCCTGCGAGAGCTGATGTACAAAGAGGTTAAAGGGGGATTTTCAAAGGAGTCTACACAAATTCCTCCCTTTGCTATCTGCCTGCAGCAGTCTCCTCAAAAACACACTGCCTTCCCAGTCTGTCTGTACTATCCTTACTGGGTTTTTCTTTACAGAAGCCAATAGCCACCATGGTTGTCCTTTTCTGACATCACAACCAACCACCCACATTAAGTCAAAATCAGTCTCTCAAGTTCTTTCCTTTGCAGAATTTTCCAGGATTCCTGTCTTTCTTCTCTAGATCAGTAATAGGCATATGCTGAACTGAGAGTTTTAAAACTGCTTTACTTCCATGAATAAACCTCAGGGTACTTTTCCTAATGCTTCTGGGATGCTCCCATCCATGCTGCCCAGCCCCAAATCCCGGGAATTGCTCCCAAACCATGTGGAAGTTTTCTCAAAATATTGAAGTAACCTTGCCATCCTGCTGGCTTCACACTTTTTCAAAGGCCCATAACAAGCATATCATAACAGTTTTATATCTTCTACTTAACCTTTGGAGCTGTTTAAGCTTCTGTAAGGTAGAGGCTCTCTGATTTATATTCCAGTCTAAACTAAATGTAACTCTTTCTAAAATGTCCAACTTTAAATTATGGATTATAGTGCCTAGAATGTTGCTGCAAAACCTCTCACTGTGCTCACACCAAGCTCACCAAGTGGTTTTTCTTGTATTGCGCTCACTTTTGTGTCCATTTTAAAATTCTCTTTGTATATCTAAATACCTTTATACTTAATTTTTCCTAATAAAATTGATTTAGAGGTGACGAAAGCCTCTGGGTTCTCCCTGTTAAATGTTTTTTCAAGCAAGTTGTTCCAAGACAATGCTGAAGAAAAAAATCAAGGCAAATGAGTGTAGCTATACCTTTTCTTTTTTCAGTCAAATTCTGTGTTCATGGAAATAACAGTCTTAAAATATGGGAAAGTCAGCATCCTGGCACAGGCATGCTATTAAAAACACCAGAAAATGGACATTCCCCAGATCAATACCTCTCCTAGGACCTATCAAAGTGTGAGAGGAATGGTCCTCATTAAGGCTATGATGGTAATACTCAGTCCTTTGACTTTTGTACTGCAGTTATCATTGCAGACGTATTGAAATCCATTGGCAATGGACATTTTCACAAGACCTGAGATCAAGAGATCAATTTAGAGAAACCACAAAAGAATCACCAAGCAGTGGTAATAGCTTTCACATTCTCCACACCCTAAATTCAAAGGGAAGGCCTAGATGTAAGATGCTAAAAGTCTCATTACACTGCAAATCCATCACCAGGCACTATCCAGCTTCCCAGGATGGCTGATACTCAAACCTCAATTTCACTGACATTTTAAAACGTCTTTTAATCCACTGTAAAAAGTCTGTGAAGTACCTGTCAAAGGAAGCACATCAGAGAGTGCCTGGGATTTGAGACTGGGTGATTTCAGGTAAAGTTAGAAAAACATCTGGAAATTTTCACAGTTTAGAGAAAACCCCATTGAAAGGTTCATAAAATTATTGAAGGCATCCAGTTCTATGTCAAATTGAATGAAACACAGGCATATAAACCCACCAAGATGGTGATAAAAAAAAAAATTGCTGCAGCTATAAACTGATGAGTTAATATCCATGGCCCATTTCTGCAGTGTGTTCCAGCTAAGCAGCCACCCTCTCTGACCTCAGCAGGCACAGCAGGTTGCATACACGGAGTTGATTGCAGAACCAGGGCCCACTGTATGATACCACATCAGAAAAAAAATAAAAAGAATCACCCAGTCAAGCAGAAAGCAGAAACAAAACCAGCCTATCAAAAGAGGGGAATATGAAGGTTTTTCCAGACAAAAGCATCATGCATTTTGTCCCCATATATCTTTTTGTTTTAGCACAACCCTTACTTACAAAAAACATCGANAAAAAAAAAAAAGAAGAAATAGAAGAGTTCGACACATCCCTGTAGAATTAATTAGTTGTGGAGAGTTTTCACCCCTATTAAAAATTCAAATAAATTAGTTCTGTTAGCCTATCTGTAGACCCCGGATGTAATTAGTGTGATAATCAATATATCAGTAGGAAACAGCTACTTAAGTGCAGCCAGTGCAATTGTAGATTTAGGACAAGTGAAAGGGGCGTACTCAACAACAGCAGGGAAGAGTATAAATGCAAATGAAGCTCATAAAAAAGAATGAGTGGTTCTGGCTGTGCAAGCTGCTCAAAATTCATCTAGGTTTTTTTCTGAAACAGTGAAATATTAGGCTGCAGTGAACTACCCATACTTGGCTAACAAACACAAATATGTACCACAGACCTTCATTTGTTTTCTCACTTACTTGAAGACTTGTTAAAGTGCTGCTAGCTCTCTACTCTCCACTAATGCACAATAAAAAAGTTCTAATAAAATGTGCACCTGTCACACTCACATTTCTAGTGTTAAAAATACTCCCTGTTGTGTGTGGAGTACCAGCTGTGCCAGCAGCTTCAGTGCATGACTGACATGCTCAGGGACATCAGTGGCTGAAGGTAGTTTGCTTCAGATCTGGCTCTGATATTCTCTCCTTACAATGGGACTTTTAAAAGTGCAAGCTAGTGAATCACAGAATACCATTTCACACCAAATTTCACCCTATCATCCTCTAAATACAGGAACCATGTGCATACAATGAACTGAAAATAGCATTATAATTTTTATATAATTCTTTAGGCTGTGGTGCTCCTTTAAGGACAGATGTATCCAACTCCTGAGATTTTCCCTGCCACCAAAAGCCAGGGGAAAATGGGCTTTGGGATGATGATGTGATAGAAATAAACATGACTGTAGTAGAGGTTCATGATCATTGCCCCACTTGGAACTCATGATTCTCTGAGCTGTGTACAAAGAAAAGAAAAGGAGGAAGATATGACAGAAACAGGAATAACTGTTTAGAATTAGATACTGGAATTAGATTATCCATTTCTTTGCGGGATCACAAAGGCCCACAATTTATGTCCCTGGCATTAAACAGTGTTGTCAGACTTGATCTTCAGTCAAATGTAGAGGAATCTTACACAATGTACCCATCTCATACCCATCTCAGTCATCAGACCCTGACTCAGAGATGTGCTTCACACAAACCTGAGACAGCAAACACCTCCACAGCTCCACAAGTCAGTGTCTACCTTAAAAAAAAGTTTAAACAAGTGTTTAATTTATTGATCTCTGTAAAAATTCTACAAAAATCAAATCAATAGAACAAAGGTACCATATTCATCCATTTGTTCTGGCATAGTGAAATGAGGACCAGAGCTGGCTCAAGAAATCTGCAACCAAAGAGCTGCCAAATCCTCAAGGCACTTAAGACCAAAGTGCCTCAGACACCCTCTCTTCTATCAATGTATTCTTCCAAGCAGCACAGAAAGGAAGGTCAGAGATTGAAAGCAAAATTATTGTTTAGGGCATTCTACCTGTGAATTTCCATATTTTCTAAAGTTTTAGAATGCTTTTCCCCAAGTATCCAGGATTTTTTAAGGTACAGCTTTATTAAAAAAGAATGTAGATATTCTTTAAAATATTCTTTACCCTGCAGTTACTGATAAAGTTTTATCACCTCATGCAAAGCTGAATTATGATTTTGCCTGGAAACATATACATCCACTAGAGAGAAACAGACGGTGTGTATTCATATATTTCAAAACAGAGGATTTAACCTCTGAAAAGAGATATCAAAGCGTCGCTGAAGCATGGACCTGCATTCAACATTTTCACATTTGGTTCACAAATATCCAATTAGGTTTCTGTCTGAACCACAGTACCCCAAATTTATAATTAATCATCTGTCAAAGTTACAAGGGCAACAGAGCACCACATTATTTTGAACAGTGATAAAAAAAGAAAATATGTCGGGGTTTTATGAGAGAATATCTTAGCTTTGAGCAGCAATATCAGCCTCTTCTGGCGTGAAGAGTTAATAAAGAACCATGCAACATCTCCATAGCAAACTCAGCAACATGTTTACATCAAAATAAAGATAGAAGGCACACACAATATGTAATGTAAACATAAAATTTATTGCTGTATATGATAAATTATTTTATAAAAAGTAAATTATTAGAAATCAATTCCCATCTTTTATCCAATACCAGTATTAAAACTCATTCTTAAAACATTAAAAAAAAACTTTAGAAAAATACTTTTTTCCCACTTTGTTAATTGCAAGTGGCTAATGATTTTTCTTTGTTGGTTTGGGAACATGAGAACCTGTGGTAAATTTTAATATTGTTAATTAACATCACCATATAAAGGAACAAATGTTTATAACTTCTAAGGATGTAGAAACCCTATCAAACTAAACTAAAACTCTTTTGTCCTAATTGGGGATATAATTGGAATGAATCCCCTAGGATTTTCCCATTCCTTCTACATAAAACCCTATTACTGGTTGATCCCAGAACAAAGATACGTTCCCAGAGATTCCCATAACCCTAATCCATACAGTTCTGTCCCTAGCGGGTACACAGGTGCTCATAAAAAGTGAAGGTCCCCATCTTTTTAAAGAAGCTTTAATTGATAAGACCCAGACAGACTGCAGACAAACAGAGCAACATGGTAGGAAAATGACCTATTTCCCACTTTTCCAGTGGGAAAAATATAGAGGTTTTTTGTCTCAAAGAGCAGCTATAAGGTTAATTTCAGAAAATAGGATTTTGTCTGAAGGCTGAAATGATGCTCTCTTGGTATCAGCAGCCACATACTGCTATAATTTGGGACCTTATTCTAGTCACCATGTATTCTCTTAAACAGATGCAATGTACAGGAGGATGTTTGTCAGCATTTATTCCCTGGTGTTTTCTGCCTGTACCATTTTCAGTTATTCTTGAAATGTAACTTTCTTCTCCCTCACATTGGCCAGGTTTAACACAAGACTCAGTTTTACACTGCGCTCACATGGGAGCAATCCCACTGGATGAACTGAAGGCACAGCAAGGAGAGGGAAAATGCTGCTGTGGGAAAGATAGGATCCAGCCCTCAGAAACAAAACCTTGTTTGGTATTAAAAAATTCAAATCCACTTTTTGAGGCAAAACATCTCAGCACTAGTCCAAAAGCCTCACTGTACAAAGACACAGACTTTTAATGCTTCTTGTGCACAAAGTAATTGCCTCTTGGTCCAGCCCAGTGTTTCATATTGAAGAAACATTGAGAAGACAACTGGAAGAGAGAATCATGGAATCAGTTACCAGCCACAGTTCTTGCTTTTGGTTGATTCTCTGCACGGAATAAAAACATATCCAAACCTGGAGCCAAACTTACACTGGCTGGGACCCTTCCTCAGCAAAGTCTCAAATCCAGCTGCAGCTCAGTCTAAGATACTGTTGCCACCACATTTTTGGGGACAGAAGTCTGAAGGGATGATGTCTGCCAAGCTGTTGGAGCAGAGTTACACTGTAAGTCAGGTTATTGTGGGAGGTTGATGCTGTTTTATACTACAATGACACAGACTCCAAGATTCAGAAGGCTAAAAATTACTCTTACTTCGGGATGCATCTCCCTTATATACTATTTTACATAGAACAGTCTGATTGGTGAAAAAAAGGCAAATTCACTTCAATCACATTGGTCAAGCCAGAGGGACATCAAGAAGTCCATCCTGTGAGAAGGAATGAATAACATAGGTATGGTTACAAAAACATTCCTTCTGTTTATAGAACTTCTCTGGGAAAAGAATTTCAGAAAACAGAAAACCAAAACACCTCAGGCATGGAACCAGGGCTACAGGAGGTATTTTGTTTATTGGGTTTTTTCATTTTGAATTGGGAATATTTGGGCTTTAAAACACACTCAGACTGCAACCATTACTAAAAACAGGATGTAAACACACCTCACTAATACTGACAAAACTTCCCTGACCACACACATAGTCAAAGAGGAGTAGACAGACAAAAGGTGTCTTAATTAGTTTATTGTTTTATAACTCTCTCAATCTATGAAACACAATTTGCTTCACAGTGCATCACTTAAAATGCACCCACCAAGGATATCAATTTGCTTGAATAATGTAATTATCAGTGTCTGCACATCTTTTTATTGTTTTGACAGACCCAATTCTGCTGCCATCTCATTTGAGCATCCTCCAGCCTATAATGGAATGAGCATTTCTCACCTGCTCTCCTTCCCCAAATTAGGTGCATAATATATGGAGACATGACTTTCAGACCATTTTAAAATACAGAAATTATAGTAAGAAACTATAAAGTCACTTAGATTAAGAGATTTGGAAAATCTAAAGCCATAAGGATATAAAAGAAAATCAGTAAAAGGAATGTTTCTTGTGAAGTTGTTTCCATTCAGGCCTCTTACATGTCTTGTATCACTACAGGTATATTTTACAATCTCATTCTTGGCATGAAGCATATTCTATAGAAAGAAGGCAAAGAAGGAAAATCTAAATTTTCTCAGGCACTTTTCTATCCATTGCTGTAACAGCTGTTTGAAAAAAGGCAGCCCTGGGAATGAGCTTTCTGGTATACCTGGTGCCAAACTCTTGACTGGTACAACACAGAAGCTCTATCAGCACATTCCTGCTGACATCAGTGAAACCACACCAGCAAGCATTCATGGAGCAGTAATATTTTCCCATCAGTTTGGATTCTTCCCTCCTTGGACCACTCTTGACCTGCTCTCCAGTTAAAGTCATATGAGGAGCAACTTTGAAACAGATACCAGCATTTGCACACCCAACATCACCCTCTCTTTTCCTTCTGTGCATTTGTAATTACATATTAAGAATCAACAACATGCACACCTCTGAGCAAGGGACTCTTGTTCACTGAGGGACAGGAGGGACAGGACTCTTGTTTGCTCTGTACCACAGGCCTCTCTCCTTCCTGCACAGCCATCCTTCCCCCATCATCTGTCACATCAGGGTTTCCCTCAGTCACCAGGCTATGCCTGAGATTGTTCATATCCAGCACCCTCACAGCACTTTTTTTTTTTTTTTTTTATTTTTTTGTATAGAGATTAGTCCAGTCTAGGATGGGTTTCTCAGACCAATGAACCTTCCAGGGAAAGCACAGCTTTCACAGTGTACAAGAGAAATGGGAGGTGAAACAAAGCTTCCACGGTTATACACAAAGAGTTTAAGCTGCCTTTCAGCTCATCATTTTTCAGACTCAGATAACAGCACAAAATCCAGGCAGTATCCCTGTGGGGGAACAGAATGTGAGGTCTCTGAGCTAACCAGCCACGTAAAAAATACAAGGGATCAGCTGGGAAATGAGAACTACTGGATTTACTCAAATAAGAGGTGTGTGGGAAGAATTAGGCTCAAAGTCTGCAGCAGAGCTATGTGTGAACCCAGCCTTGTGTCTGAGCCTGGTCTTGCTCCCCAATCTGTTCTACTGCCAGCCTTTCATAGAGTGAGCTCTTAAACAGTTAAATCAAAGATTTAACCTGGCACAAAATTATACTTGGAGGACTTATTGAGTGGAGATTATTATCAATATCACATCTGTCACAGATGAAAAACTACATAGATGGATGAGTACTGTGTAATCCAATCATTGTTTTATAGACCTGGAATTCCCCAGAGAAGAGCACAACTTCTGCATCTCACCCCCAAGTGTGGAGTTTTACATTCAGATGTCCAGGCTGGCTTAATATGTAAAACCACAGCCAGGCAACCATCTCCCAAGGGACCACACCTCTGAGGAGACCCTGCCTTGCTGATTCCAACACAGGTGTGGAGCATCTTGCATTCATAAAACAGGTGACAGCAACACTTGTCTGCAGTGGCACTTCTGCATACCCCTGAGACACAGGACAGAATGATTCCACCCTGAGGGAAACCAAGCCCTTTCAGCTTACAGGAACAACAGACACATTAGCCCTGTGGATCCAGCATGGCTTTCAGAACTTAGGGAGCTATGCACAAGCTGCTCCCTTTTTAAGGATAAAGGGATGCAAAACTGAGCCCTGAAGTCTTTACATACACAAGGGCTCAGGGCACATAAGGTGGCCAGGGTTTCCCCCAGGACCACGCTCCATCAAAAGGCTCCAGTTGGCAACTTACTGACATTGGTGCTATTATTTCCTGGTTCTGGAGTTCACTGCCTTTCTTTGAGACATGCAAATCTGCTTCTGCCTCCTCTCTGCAATACTCCAGTGGAAACCAAAGATTAGCAAATAAGTGTCACCCAGAATTTTTTACAGCCTTCTGAGTTTTCTAGTGTTTACATTTTGAAGTGAAGTCTCTTTAAAGGACTTTGTAGGAAAAACAGTCTTTTTTTACATTCCTCTCTCGAGGACTGACATTTGATGGACCTTTACTTTGGCCAGTGTGGATGGAGAGGTGGACACTTCACCCTCCAATCCAGGGTCAATGCCTGGAAAACTATATAAACCCCAGTGTAGAAATAAACTTCCTCTTTCCTGCTTTGAACTCACTCCGTGTCTGTCTGCCATTCATTGTGTGTCCTACAGTGACAAATAAGTAAATAAATAATTTGACATTGAGCTCTAAGCAGTGCCTTATGCTTTTGAGCAAGAAAGAAATACAAGAGCCAGGTTGTATCTCCTGCTGCTTTAACTGGTGTGTAGGTTATTATGCTGCTGGTTGGTCCTGTGTAAATAAAGGTCTTTTTCACATGCAGAAGGCTAAATAGTCAAGGTGATTCTATCCAAAGTCGCTGTCTCAGTTATCACAGAAATATGCCACACAAACTTCAATAGGCAAGAACTTATTTGAAAATGAAAAATGTCTCCTAACATACAAAAATAACATCCCAGAGCTTCTTGTCTCCTGATCTTTTCTAAAAATTGGATTCAGTTTGGTATTACAAATGTCCATCTCTAGCCAAGGGCTAAGGAAGCTCTGACAGGGACTCCTGCAATCCTCAAATGACCCCACCATGCAGCTGCCTCCTCAGCTCCTAAAAGCCTCTCACAATCCACAGAGAGTAATAGAGAAAAATTCAATAAACTGAAAGCTAAAGCCATCACAAAACACTGAAACTGATTTTCTGAAGACAGATATTCTCTTTCAACTGGAATATTTCAGTTTAATAAAGGTCATTCAGAAGTGTGAGGGTGGTTGTACTTGGGTTTGGCTTTTTTTTTTTAGTTGAGTGGGGTTTTTTTAAACTTTCTGATAGCAATTTGAAATTCTTCATAGGAGAAGTTAGTTATATTTTATTACTATTGATACGTTAATGGAATAATACATCCCTTATTTCAAACCAGCTTTAATTTTCCAATATGACCAGTTTCTTCAGGATGTACACTGCTTTTTGGTTTCTCTCTATTATAATTCTGTGGCCAAAAACTACCTTGGTGTGAAGCACAGATCACACTCAAAATAAGCAGATGCATTCAGAAATACTAGCCCAGTATTAATGTTTGCCACTATCTGCTTGTTCCTCATGCATATTGCCAGCTAGTTTGCTGTTCAAAAGGGGCATGGACTCACTTCATGTTACTACTGCTGGGGTCATTTTTATTATTCACTGTATGATTTCAGTCTCATTCCTGCTGACAATAGACTTGATTCTGGGAGACATTTCAGGCTGCAGAAAAAGAAAGGAAATTATCTTTAAAATACCTTCAGTCCCACCCTTTTTAATTTCCCTGGAATTCAGATGTGTGTGTTCTGTTCACACATAGGAATGAAATTCCAAATGCAAATACATTGGTGATATGTATAATATGATCTGGCTTTCAAGAGGATTCTTCTGTGAGAAATAATATGCAGCACATAACTGAAAAGTTTGGGGGTTTTTTCCATCATTTTTTAGAAAAAAACCCAAAACTTTAAAAACCATTTTAGCCTTTAAATGTGCACACTGCTATATCTAACTAATCTACTCTAAAATGTAAGTGTGAAATAATTGATATATGAAGGTCTGTTTTTTTCTAGAAATTTATCATCTCCTAATATTTATAACAGCCTAACAAATGAAGTTTTTTCTAAATTAATTTGTGTCTAATTATCAGAAGGAAAAGCTTGCTATGTAACCGTAACTGCAGCCTACATGCAAATTCTGAAGCTCTGCTGAAGATAATGTCAAGGGGCTCAGTATTATTTTTTAAAGCAGCAATAGTTGGATACCATTCAATTCAAAGGTAAGTTTTACATATTTATCTTTAGCTTACAGGCATGCCTCAGATAGGATTAGGAAGACATTCTATGAAATATAAATGGGGAAAATTTAACAGAATCCAAAAATATGAGTCTGAGATAATGTTTTCATTAATGAATTCTGGATGGGTTCTTTTTTGCATCTATTGCAAAGCCAAGAAAGAAAGATTTCACAGTACAAAAGTTAATATGCTCAAAGATTTCTCAATATGCATTTTCAGTTCTCTCATCAGAATAACTTGTGGCTATTCAAAAAATACAGGGATAAAGAGGATAGAGGGAATGGACTAACAAAGAAAAGAAGACCAAAGCTGGTTACCTCAATCCCAGTTATATTACCACACAATTATCACTTTATTGATTTCCCAGTAAAATTCACTTAACTAGTTTTCTGGGTTTTATAGCTAAATAAATTGCTTAATCCATTTCAGAGGAAAAACCTTATGCTGATGAGTTTATGTTAAAGATGTCATAACCCCTCGGGTGTCGCTCACTAACCGCTCATTCCCGACTCCTGTCCCTGCAGACCACAGCACAGACATCAAAGGCACAGCTGGATAAACCATATAGATTGGATCCCGAGCAAGAATTATCATAAACACTCTGAAGCCACAAAGAATGTGGCAGGAATGATCATTTAGATCCAGGGAGTTATTAAAATTCTTTCAGTCCGTCTGCTTATGGAGGTATGCGACATTAACCATGGACCGCGGCATCGCCTGGAGTTCAGGAGCAGCTCGGGAGGGAGCAGGGATTTCATAACAGCCATTCCACTGCAAGGAGAGGCCAGGCCCAGCTCTGGCTCAGTTCTCACGGAATCTTGCAGTCCTAAGTGGGATTTCATGATGTGTGCAATCACAGCATAATCACAGTGAGTGAATAAATCTGGTCTTTCAAAGATCTGGCAGATGACGGAGGACTGACCTTTGATTATTCACCCCGCCACTTGCAGCACTGATGGACGGCTTATTGCTCATAGATTTCTTCAGAGTCCTTAAGGAGTTTTCCAACCTGGACCAAAAGAGAAAGAAACGTTTTTTCAAATTATTCTTACAACATAAAAGATGCACTTTTCCTGGTTTCCAGTCAGCTCTAACAGCAATTTTCTTGGAACAAGAGAAGAGCAAGCTCTATTAATGAGAATGTTCTTCAGGACACTTCTAAGAGTTAACAGCATGTGCAATAAAACACTGCAGTGAGTACCTCTGTTTATCAGGGCTGACAGTAAGTTTTTAGGAAAATCACTTACAGTAGCACAAAGTTTTCTTCTATTGAAAAATTATAATGATAGATTAAAAATCTGCTGCATTCTATCACTATTAATGCTACCCTTGCAGCATGCAACAAGTTAAATGTTCATTTGTCAAAGCTTTTTAATAAAAGGGTAAAAATCCTTTCAGCTCCATATATAAATACACTGATTAACCTTGACTAAAACCTGCTTTTCTCATTCTTAAGTTATCCCTCTATTTTATTCACCCTAATTGTGTAGGCAATGCTGAATTAAACTTTTTCCAGTGTACAGAAACTGTAAAATACTAGTTTTCTTGGATACTAATGTATATTAATGACCAGCCCCTTCTCACTGCACTCACATTGTGCTCCATGCAAAATGAGATACTGCTAATAAATTGATTTTCAGCCTCTTCTCTGTGGACCTTTGGGAATCAGCCTGTGGGCTATTTCTAAGAAGACTTGTGAAAAGTGCCTAGAGAAAGAGAGGTCAAGCTGCTGCTGAACCAACCCACATACAGGAGAATACCAAACCTTCCTTGGAAGAAAATTAGGTACTGGTTAAAACAAGTCAGAAAAAAATATTTTCTTAAAATATTTCTCAAAAAAAGACAACATAGAAGAATATAGGTATCAAACACCATAATTCTGCTCAGCAGAAAAAGACCCACAGGAACGCCACAAGTGCCCATCTGTCTGCTCCTCCCTGAGTAAGAAGGCTGATCACATGCTGCTAGCTGACTCACTATGGAAATCACTTTTTTTATTATTTCTAAGTTCCAAAAGGTCCACAAATATGCTTTGGAACATGCCCTGACAAAATATACAAATGTTCCAACCAGATTAAACCGTAATTAATCTTAAGATGGGGACACCCACCTCTCTTATATAAAGACACCACCCTATTTTGTTGGTCTTAGTCACTAACTTCCAATGTTACTTATCTCAACCAAGTAGGAAGGAACTGTGAGGAAAGGGTGTATCACTGGATTTCTCAACAGGATTACCACCTCTCCCATTTCCCCTTCAGTCAATGCCTGCTCTTTTCCCTTAAAATACTTGGAAGGAAGAATGTCTTGTTTTCAGACCATTCAAGCTTCCAAGGATCATTCCTGGAACTTGAAGAAATGTGGTCTTAGTCTGCGAGGAACCTTGTAAGACAACTCAGATCCTCACTGCTCACTAGCCTTTTCCTCTTTACTTTAAGGTAAAACAGAAATAATTATCTTTTTTGTGGGTTTTTAAAAATATATTTATGGTTCCTGGAATTTAAAAAAATGTAGACTTTTCTAGAAAAACAAGAATCATTTCTAACAGTTTAAAAGGGTTTGTGAATTTGAGCCAAATTTTGGATTTTCTCAAACAGCATTTTTTGGTGACACTGTCACTTGCCAAAAGAAATTCTCTGTGATCTGGCTCCTGTTTTCCAAGTCAGAGCTGGTAACCATCAGCCAAATATATCTATAGGTTAGAAAGCTATTTGTTGAATGAGCTGAAGAAGTATTGTAATATTCTTCTTAACATACAGTGGCGGAATAGTGGCAAGACTTTTTCCTAACACAGAGATTACTGTACAACATTTGCAAAAGAGCCTTACAATTCTTACAAGTTTCCTGTTTGATTTAGGCACCAAAAATCCGGTGTCATTTTTAACTAAGGCTTCTAAGTAGCTGAGGGTTTTTAAACTC
Organism: Aegithalos caudatus; assembly: GCA_013389925.1. NCBI lineage: Eukaryota > Metazoa > Chordata > Aves > Passeriformes > Aegithalidae > Aegithalos > Aegithalos caudatus. Next base: position 58,202 of record WEIU01009291.1, on the reverse strand, counting down.
CCTTTTCACTACTGATGCTATAATTGCCTATTTTTCCTCAACACTCTTAGTGTGGCTGTACACTGCCATACTTGTATTGGTTTGGGGAATTAGGGCCAACCATTTCAGAAACTGCAGCCAACAGTTACACTTCCTAAATCCATATGTGACTACCTGAATAAATGCTTTGCTTTCCAAAAGCCAGAAGCACCTGAACAGCTCCCATTCACTTCCAAGGCAACTGCTGGATGCCCAGTATTTTGGTATATCGTTCCAACTACTGCAAAGCTGTAAACAAAATCTGCAAAACCTGGCCTTTGGGTGGTTATCTACAGCACTTATCTCAACTGGTAAGTGCATTAAATCCATTTGCTCTCTTCCTCTGAGACAGAGTTGAAGCAGGAGAAAGCGAGTTTAAGATAATTGAAATACATAAATGATAAAAAAGCCATTTGTGATAAAGAACCCAGTGTGTAAAAGATGCTGATGCTATAGAGAGCAGCAGTGGGCTTGGCCTGCCTGGGGACATCTATTTGTGAGGGTCAGGACGCCAGAGGCTTCCACACTGCAAGAAGAAGGAAGTTAATATCACACAAGCATGCAAGCTGCCTGCCACATGCCAATACAAGCAGAATCTCCCCTGCTTTTACTCTGCCTCTCCTCCCCACCCCCAATGCTTGTTTCCCATCTGACATCCTCTTTTCCCCAGCCTGCAGCCACAGAAGCTTTGTTTTCTCCAGTGATAGTCTCCATTCAGCTCAAGCCATCTTTGTGAACAATAGACCCCAACCTACCTGAGGCAGAGCAGAAAGGCTGGAGCAGCCAGGAAAGTTGCTCTTGAAATTGTGGACAGATGAATGAAGCACAGAATTCACTGCAATGCTAATAGAGAGAAAGCATGTATATATACACTGACCCATTTCTGTATATTGCCTAGGGGCTATTGCTGAAAACAGCTAGATAGCACAGTGGTGGAAACTGCAGTTAACCGAGTCTATTTTGGTGTGTGTTTATGCCCTGTGATTTGTTTTGAAAGATCAAATACATAAACTTAAAACTATCTATGCACTCTACACAATTATGTGTTTGTTAAACCGCCCTCCTACCACCACAGTTTCATTTTGCCTTCAATACCCCACAGAAAAACAACCAAGAAGCAAATCTACCTAGATTTCAGCAGGGCTCTCAGTCAGTGATTCAACCAAAAAGCTCCCAGAGGCAAGACTTTAGGGAATTAAGCTCTTTGCAACATACTATTTTCTTGCTGTTCAGCAGCATTTATCTGACAGGAAGACCAGGAGCTCACCTGTGCTCCAGCCAGGTGATTTAGAGAAAGTAAATCTCCAAGCTCCAGGACAATGCAGAGACACCTGAACCCAAGAAAAGCAGCCCTCTTTGCAGGAGCTCAGGGATGCTTCTCAGCTTCAGCTCCATTAACACGTTGGGAGTTCCAAGCCATGGCAGCTGGGCTTCTCTGGGGATCCCAGCTAGCCCCTCTAAAGCTCAGCTGATGTAGAAACAGAAATCAGTCATTTATCCTTGCATCAATCCTGGCACTACAGGGTCCTTCTCCAAAACCAAGTTTTAGCAATTTAATGTAGTAATAGAACCGCATTTGTCCCATTCCTTCTCTATTGGGGATTATTTTTTTACAAGATGATGTTTTCACCACCATACATTATGTATTGGACTGTCAGATAGCCTCTCAGATTTCTTTTTGCCTCAAACAGTCCCATTACTTCCAGTGGGAATTTCTATAAGCCTTAAATGAAAGAGGCACTTATCTGAGTCTGTGAAACTGCTTAATGTGTGCTACTTCTAGCTAACAACAGCATCATTAACTTCTCTCTTTCTCAAAGCAACTTTCTGACAGTGGAGATACTTCTGTTCTTGTAAAGACTTCAATTTCCACTTCTACCAAAAGTAATTGTAGAATGGAATTGTCACACTCTGTATGAAATTTCCAGTTTGCAGCTTATGTGGTACATTTCAATCAAGCTTTGTATTAGGTTTTGGCTTTCAGGTGCCATATATATCCCTGCAGGTGTATGTCAACCCATTTTCCTTTAGTCTGTACCACATGTTCAAATGATCTTTATATTATTGATGATGCTTCTTTAAATCAATGGAGTACTCAAAATAATCTATCTTATTTTTCTGGCAAGCCAGGTGTTATTCTGGATCTTCATACTTTTAGTGTTTGCCTCCAGCCATAGCATCTATCAGAGTTTTTTTATAACTCAAACCTAGAGGGTTTTTTAAGGGGAAATATAATAACTAAAACTACTAGCTGTTGCCTGAAGAACATCAATAACAACATTTAGTCTACAAGAATGTTTCCATGCAAGACAGATTTTGGAGGCCCTGGCTCCTTCTAAATCAAAAAGGCAAAACAGTGTTGATTTTGTCCATTTCTGCATGAATTAATGTTTTCCACATGTACCCACTTCGTGCTTTTTTGTTAATAACATTTATCTCTTTCCCAAAGTAATAATTTTGTATAATGTAATTTTGAAGTGTCTCTGACCAAGGTTTCTGTCTGTAATACATTTTTATCAAGCTCACTGGGTTTTATCAGCTCTAAAATCTATTGAGGTTGTGACCTGTTATAGTCTTTCTATGATTCTTATGCATATTTTTATAATGAACTCATGGGATTACAGCAATTTATTATTTATGAAACTCCCAGCCACTTCCCTCTATCAACTGCAGATTCTGCCATCTCAAGCAGCAGAAAGTTTACTGGAGGCAGATTCTCCCAGCTCTTGTGCTCAAAACCCTTTTATTTTTGGCTCATAGTGAAGAAAATTAACTTATCCTTAAGGCTTTGTGTAGGCTTGCTGCTTCACACCAAAGAAAGCTCCTTAATTTATACCTCCTGAGGTAAGTTACAGACATTCAAATGCTAAAGACTGTTGACTGCCTCTAATGCCAGCTGTCTAATTCTCTTTTAGAGTTAAGATTTCTTCTTTGTTCACCTGTTATTTACATCTAGAAGAGCAGTCTGCTATGTATGCTTAAAGTAGGAACTCTGTTGGCTTCATTTGATAGTGCAAATCCAGTACACAAACTTTTCTCCCTGCCCCAAATCCTGAGTGAGAAAAGCAGTTTTCTGTGTGTAGGCAATGACCAAATAACAATCACATGGAAAATTCTCAAGACTTATATTTAAAAGTCCAGTTCATAAACTATGGAAATTAATCATAAATGGAATCAAAGTCTCTATTGGGAACACATTTTTTTCTCAATGAAACTGTCCCTGCTTTAAAACCAAGTGCCTTGTTGTACAGGCAGCAAAATATTGTGCATTATTAGCACCTACACATGAGCTCATGGTTTTTGCTGCATTTCAGTGTGACCTGGAACTAGTCCTAATGGACTAATTTGTCCTAATGGCCTAGGTGAGGCACAATCCCCAGTGTCATGGTCACCATGCATACATAATTCCCGACCAGTCAAGGAGGACAGGGACTTGCTGGACATCAACTACAGCCATCTGGGTATGCTGGTGACTTGAGTGCCACACCTGAAACTAAAAGACTGTAAACAACTCTAACAGTACTTTGGGACCAGACACCAATGCTCTCCAGCAGAATCCAACAACAACTCTATCATCCCTGACCTCAATAAGGTGCATTTGGAACCTCAATGAACTCTTTCTGTAATTATTAAAACATGTCTCCTAACAAGACTTTCCACATCTGTCCTTGATACTCTCTGTCAAAGTTGAGCCTGTTGTCTAAAAGGCACAATCAAGCCAGACCACTGAATTCTTATAACCCCCAACTCCTCAGTATCCTACAAATAGTGTTAGAACCAAAAATTTTTCAGTGTTCAGACCATCTCTGGATGCTAATACCTCCTTTGCTTTGCATTTACACACAGAGCAAAACACACAGCTCCATTCTGAGGTATGAAGCTATGTGCTACACCATTATAAATTATAGTAATCAAAAGCCTCATAGGAATAACAAAAAGGCTGAGCTGTGGGGTGATTGCCCAGTGCTCATCTCTGTGAGATGCCCCATTTCCAAGTTGCCTTCCCCTCATGCCAGCTCCAGCAAGAGGCTCCAGCTCTGTGCAGGTGGATTTGCAGCCCTTGGCACGCTTGAGCAACCCTTTGAGCACTGCAGAGCCCTCGGTGGCTTTGCAAAATCAGGGGTGGGTGATGGACAAACGCCACCCCAGAGCTGACACCTGTGCAGTGGAGGTTTGCAAAGTACCTGACACCTTGGGAGGCTGTGACTTGTTTTTCTTTCAACTCCTCACTCAACCTGACAGGAGCTTGCTTAGAGTTTTCTGTTTTGGCAGGGCCAATAAAATCCCCTTGCACTGTGAGATTTCAGGCTCTGTTCCTGTTCATCCTCCACTCCTCTCCAGTGTGACATTGTTCCACACTGGGCAATTACTGGCACTGTGTGGGACACATTAAATTCCTCATAAACCAGTGTGGGGCAATATCTCTCCTGCAGCCACCTCTGCTTCTCCTCTGTAACAGAAGCAGCTCTGCGGCCTCCAGCTCATTTCATTCCCACCTTTTAATTAGTTCAGACATTTTCCAGGGGTGAATTTTGTATTGTTTTAGGGACATCTTTCTAGCCAGTTCATTTTGCCTTTCATTAGAGACAGAACATACCTGAGAAGAGTGTCAGAAATGTGACATTTCTGCAGACCTCTTTTTGCCAGTACTTCTGCCTCCCCTCCCAGTATTTTCAGTGGATATTAATGATCCAGAGCATGAACTCATCTGTGTGAGTGGTGTTATACAGTAGACATGTAATGTACATTTTAACCTCCAATGAAACCTGTTTTATCAATTGAGGCCAATGGGACTTGAATTCTAGTGTGTCAAGGAAATACAGCTTCTACTGAATTAAAGGGATTGATCAACCCTCTTCCAAGCAGGGAAGGGAGGACAGCTACCATTGCTAAGCGATGAAATCTGAATTTTCTGAAGCTTGTATTTACTGTTGCACCTTGTCTGGTTTACCTCTGCCCTGCATCTCAGTCATCATAATTTTGCAGTAATAAACCAGTCAGCAGTGGCAGGCTTCATGCTGTGGCTGCAGGGTATTTGTTTTAAATAGCAGTAGTGTGCTTCCTGGTATTTTTGACTTCCTTAATTTTTTTCTCTTTTCTTCCCTGAGAATAACCAGATTTAGCTGTCACTGCCAGTTCCCACCAGCAGCTCAGGTGCTCTCATCAGCTCTGCCTGTCTGCCCAGAAACCCAAATTGCCACAGGCAGCCCCCAACAGCCACCTCAGACCATGCTTTTCTCTACAATTGATGTGCACTGCCCTCAGGATTTGTTTTCTTCTGAATTCACTTCAGCAAAGAGAAATATCTTTCCCTGTCATAATGAGATGTGCTGATGCATCAGCACTTCTGGGTTAATATGGGAGAAAAGAAGGGTAAAAAAAAACAATAGTGACATTTAAAACAGTGGTAAGAAAAGCAAATATCAGTCTCATCATTTTCATAACAGTTATTTGCTTGATAGGATAGATCTATTGCTTTGCCTAGGAGGGGGAAAGCGTTATTTGATGATTTTTTTGTTGTTGTTGTTTTTCTGGTTTTTTTTTTTTTTAGATCTTAATTGAGCTTTTCCTCACATTCATTTCTTAATGGTTCTTATTTTAAATCATTGTCTCATAAGAGAGTGTCCATCTACTTATTAATTTAAAAAGTCCTCCTCTATAGATACAGTGGGCAGTGAGAGAAAAGGTTACAGCATTTCAGGGCGAGGAAGCAGTCATGGACTAAAAAACAAAAACAAACAAAAAAACAAACAAAGAAACAAAAAGAATATTAAATATTAACAAAATCAAAGCTCTAATTTTTATTAATTGCTTCTCACATATGTATGTACAGAAATGTACAGTATGTTCATGGCCTCATTCCTACCTATTATAAGGCTTTAACCCCGTACACATCTAAAGAACCATGCATTCTCTTCAGTAGACAAAGATTTGTCCTAAATAAGATATTTACATTGAATCGCATCCTGTGAGACAATAATGTGCAATGATTGTTCAGAAAGAAGGCAAAAAAAGTGTGTAAGAGATTTTGGAGCAGTGAATGTGTTGCTTTGTACTGGGTTCTAAATTCCTACTGGTTCAAATTATGCTAACTTCCTTCCAACCTTTTTTAAATAATATCAGGCTTTCAGGACATGAGGTTCCCCCTGCTGCTTGAATCTTTCTAAAAAGATGTGGCTTCAAGAGCAATACATCTGAGGAGAGGGGGATGTTCATCAGCTCTTTCACCTTGTGAAGGTATAAGACAGAGAGGATCAACCCAATCAGTTCCAGTCTCACCAGGGCTGTGTGGATTTTTCATATTCTCTCTCTCTTTTTCCCCAAAAAGATTTCTTTTTCCCTCACCATCTGTGCAGTTCTGACAGCAAGATTTCCTTAGCTTTTTCTGTGATAGCTATTCCTCCCATAACATTAATTTTACACGTGCACTGCGGGTGCATCTCCCACTGTTCAGTCTCTTGGTTCACACAGATCCCGCTCGAAGTCAAACTTTTTCTCTATTAAAAATCAGCTGAGCACCTGTTGTCTGATATTTCCCTTCAAGGCAGACCACTTAATGTAGATTTGTCTAGGAGTGATGAGATTAAGTCCTGAAATTACATTCCAGAATTTGTGTGCTTGCTCATTTTGCCGAACCATACCACTTGCAACCTTTTTTCCCATCACCTTTATCATTTAATATAAAAGACAAGTTTTCTCTTGAAGAAGCGCTATAAACACCACTCTGCTGACACAGATGCACAAGAACCACCAGAGATAACTGTGTTCTGGGAAAGAAAAAAAGGGCTGGACTGTTTTTAAACACTCACCCCCACATCCAGCCTCCTGCGGCTCCCCAGCTCGGCGTTCCCAGCTGGGATCTCGGGTGGATCCGTCTGCCTGCATGCAAGGAGCCCAGCTCTGCCCAGCCTGCCTCCAGACACAGAGTGCAAAGTGCAGAGATGCCACCCCGCCAGGGCAAGGGGGGTTTTAAAGTCCAGCTCACTTGATTTCAGGGAATTTAAAGCTAAACCAACAAGGGTATCCACAAGGACAAGCACACAGCTGCTTTTCGGAGAGAGCACCCGTCTGCCAAATTGCCTCTAAATGGCACAGTTCTAATTTTGGTTGCTCAATATTTCCCTATCATTACACAGACTTAAAAAAAAAAAAATACTGTGGGGAAAAAATATTTTCACTCTAAAACAGATATATTTACAGAAATTAGAGAAGTATGGAAAGGGCAGTGTAGAACCACTGAAGTCAGTAAGGGTATTTCTGCTGACGTCAATGAGGCTTTGGATTAGATTCTAATTTTTGGGGTGGATTTTTTGTTGACAAATCTACATTCATCTATAACAGGAACCGTGACACAAACAAGAATCTGGGCAGAGAAAATGTATTTGTATAAAAGCATTAGGACAAATGTTCAGACTGGATAAATTGGATCAGCAGGGTGAAATGTGACACATGGACAGAGACATATGGTTTTTCATAAAAGAAGGACTGAAAAAAGGCCCAGATGAAATGATGTGCTTTTTAGCATTTCCTGTAGTACATAATGTTACAGCATAGGGAGAAAAAATAAAGGATGCTGTCAGCACCAGCATGGAGTCATTTATAGTTTTCACTGACATTCATGGTTTAACAGAACTTTTTCTTTTGCTCTTTGCCTGCCAGTCCAAAGCTCTGGTACGTGCAGAGTCAAAGCAGAGTAATCAACAGGTTAACCTGCAGCATAGTGGCTTTCAAAAAGACAATTGTATGCCCCTGTCTAGAAGGTTACAGCAATCTTATTCTTCACGACTAACATTTCATCACTGGCTCAGCTGTCTGATTTTCAGTGGAATGACACCTCCAGCCACCTGCAGACACTCAGATGTAAACAAAATGATAAAGGACAGCAGAGTCCAACTTTTTGACAGCTCTGGAATAGTATGTCACGTCATGTAACTTATCTTGATGCAATATGTAGGAGTGTGTATAATGCTGTTATCTCTCTGTGAAAGTAGCTACCCAGAAACACAACTTTTGGAGATCTTAGGGCTGCAAATGGAAAATAGCTACTTTAAAGTGCATGGAGTAACTCAAGTAGTAAATCTTTGTTACTAGCAGTAAGCAGGTTCCCTTCTCATCACTCCCACTTTTACTAGCCTTTGGTTAAAACAAGACATTCCTCAGACAAAAAATATGTGTAAAATAAGAGCTACATACACCAAGCTTTCTGCTTTTCTTTTCTGCAGAGCTTAATGGGCAGCAATGTAATGAAAAGGTAAGCCTCTTTTTAACAAAAAATGTCCCATCCACACATGCATAAGGGATGCAGTTATGAACTTGGAGCTGTGGGTTGTTTCCTTTGCTCCTCTCCTCCTCCCCAAGGATAGAGGCAAGGTCAGTATTTGAACCCTTGCACATTCATACCTGCTCACGAAAGATCAGAAGACTCTTCTGGAAATTAAGAAGAAAGGAATAGAGCATATCAGTCAAACACTTTCTGAACAAGTCTTGTTACCACTGGAAATTTGCTGAGAATGGAAGTTTACTGCTCATAGAATTGCTGTGAACATCAGTAAGTAATGAGACTAACCTTAATCCAGACCATTCTCACTAACTCCCGGCATCTGTCTTCCACTTAAATACCTTTAGTTTTAGTTCAGCTCTCTGCTTGAGGACACTTAAAGAATGAAACAGAATTTTTCACTTTTGAAGAGAGAGGCATTAGAAAGGAAGTTCCCACTATATAGTAAAATTAAAAATCTGAGCAGAATGTTGGATAACTTCTAAAATCAAATTCTAAAAAATATGCCACTTCTTTGACTACTAAAGTACAACACGAAATTTGTAGGTAGGGCTTCTCAGCTGATGACTAGGCTCCCATAAGACTCTTTCCACTTGAAAATCAAGACAATGAACTGTATGAGAGTTCATCTTTTCCAGTGAATTTGGTCCAGAACTTGCTAGAGTTAGTGCCAGTGAGCCTATAGATTTAGATTTTATCCCCAATACTTCAAACAGAAATGCTGACTAAAGATGGGACAAACCAAAACTTCTTGCACTGTGTTATTTGCAGCATTATCTGCTGTTCTCCTGTAATAATCAACATTTTTCTAGTGGCTGCAAGTTCACAGGGACTGCTTTTCATTTCCCACTCAATTCCAAACTTGACGGTAACAACAGAGTCAGCTGAGTCTAAACACTGGCTGGTGAAATCAAGGCATGTGGCTTGCAGGATGTTGGAACTATAGGTACTGATCTATGGGAAGATAAAAGTGACCCAGCCACAGAGGCTTTGGTGTGTCAGCACCCCTGTAAACTGAAACCTGTGCAATTAGCACAGCTGAAACCTTTCCACATCACAGCTGCTCACACCTGGGCAGTGCCTCTTCCCTGTCTGGTTTCAAGTAGGAGTTCAAGGACAGGTTGGATGGGGCCCTGGGCAACCTGGTCTGGTGGGTGTCATCCCTGTCCATGACAGGGGGTTGGTAATGAGATTATCTTTAAGATCTCTTTCAACACAGACCATTCTATGATTCTGTGCTACTGCCAAAGGCTGGAAAGTGCAGAGTGCCAGGAGCATTTGCACTGACCAGCCATGGGCACACCACCAGACAGGTGAAAAGGAAGATCAGCAACACCCCATGCCTTGAGGTAGGCAGATACACTTATCCTGACCACCTGGCACATTACAACCCTTTTCATGTCTTCAGTCACCACTCTCCACATTCACCTGGAAGGGAGGAGCTCATCTGTTCCAATTTAGACACCTGAAAGGCCGTTGATTCTGGAAGAGATGAGAGTCTATTCCTGTAGTGATTCATTCCATCCTGAAATAAGTTCAGGGCTTTGACTTTCTGCACACTTATTCTTCAGCCCTTTATCCCCTCAGATCTGTGTCTGCTCAGAGCACACAAAAGCTCCTGCTGGGCACAGGTGTTCACAATCCCTCAGGGGGAATCCCAGTGTGGGTCAAGATGTGCCTGGAACTTGGGAATTGCTTCTGCATTAGTCACAAAAGACAAATCCCAAAAGAGAAGGAATGAGACACCTTCTGGTGATACCTTCATCTTGGCAGGTAGATTAGACAAGTGTGGATGAGTTTGGATCCAAAAAGCTTGGATAAGAAAGGATAGGAATATCCAACACCATATTACCACTGCAGTGATTCACCAGAAAAATAGCAAAGGGAGAGCACAGCTGGTATTTTTGCTCTTTTCCCTCTGGGAATTTCCTTATCGTGAATCAGAAGCAATGGCAGGCAATCCAATGCTGTTTTTTCTTATAATTAACATTTCACAATATGTCCCAGCATGAATTCTTCTTGTTCAGTGTTACCTATAACACACTTCACATTAGCAGGAATAAAGGCAGCAGTGGCACCTGTTTCTTTGCTGATCATTTTTCCAGGTACAAGAATAAATTGATCCATTCAGAGCATTTCAGTTGGACACTGGCAGCACTCCTACTGTGTGCTTTATGGATAATATATCTACAAAGAAAAGCTTAGTGTACTTGAGTTGCATTCTCTTAGTCTAGTACTTGGGCATGTGAGTCAGGCATATATGCCTTTTGTGGTTTGAAGTAGAAAAATCCTCATTAAGTTACACATGTATTGGCCTCACAAAGTATGTGAGTAATAGACATGGAATCTGTTCAGATATGGTGGCTCAATTATTTTTTTTCTTTTTCCTTACAGCGTGCATTGCCCTGTCTCAAAATGATTTATTCAAAATATCCATTAATTCAGAGAAAAGAATCTCAAGTGGAATGAAAAGTAAAAAGCTTTAGGCCCCACTGGTGCTAATAAAGCCAAAGCACAAGAAGCTTGTGGCTTGTACCTATATGGCCAACCACCATCACGGAGTGAAAGAAGTTCAAGGAACAAGAGCTTGATCCAAATTCTTAAGTCCCTGTTCACAACCAACCAATTGGATGTTTGCTTACCTTCACAGCTAAATAAGGACTGGAAATCAGCAGAATCTCAGATGCTCATTGGACAAATCATCTCATGCTCAAGTGAATTCCCCTCCGCTTAAATCCCTGGAAAGAGCAAACCATGGTACCAAAGACAGAGGAGGATTCCAGCAAAGCTTTGACTCTCATCTCATATGAATGAAAGCAGTGGGTGAGATGTAAGAGAGAGCCTACAATGCACTCTGTTTATCTTTTTCATTGTGAAAGGTGTGACACTATTACTCAGCAAGCACAATAAAGAGACTAAAACCAGAATCCTCATTCAGCAGTCTCGAAATTGTCGCACAATCAGGGTCCCATTTTATGAACATCATCTCACCAGCAAACTGAGCAAGAAAATCTGAATTTGCAAGTAGTCAGGGCAGCAGACTGGGATGTTTTATATTCCTAAGCAGTATCCAAACACAAAGAGAGTAGCACAGATAAGCACACACAGACAGAGCAACAGTGAGCTCTATTTTCTTCTGAGAGTATCTCCAAGCACTGAGCAAGGCAAAGTGATATTTTGTGTTTGGGCTACATGTTTTAATGCATGGGTACTGAACCACAAAATTACCTGATTGAATGGGGAATTAAATCAATACAAGCTTTTGCATTTAAACTTATAAGTTTACTATTTGCTGCAAATTCATTATTTGCTTAGACATTGCAAGACACAGTGAGAGCAGCGGTAGCAACCTTTCAAAATGATGGCTCCAAAGAATTCAAAGGCTGAAAAGCAGTGAAAGAAATAAACAGAAACTCCCATTCTAGATGGACTGAAATGTTTGACTCTTTGTTTCAGCATATAAAACAGATTGTGCTAAAAGAAGGAATGAAGAACAATTACTTTTTCCTATACTGGCACCAGAATATATAAATACAACACAATTTTATTGGTGCTTACTCCCTCTCCACACAGATCTGTGTTATGAAATCACTGCTCTTATGCAAATAAAAAAATTAAGTTAAAATTCTACGCTCTCTAAGGTCAGTTAAACACTTCATGCTATTATACACAGGATTTTGTTTGGGTTTTATTAGGGCTTTTCTAGCTTTTGAGCAATACTATTACCATATATTGACTTTCTTTCAATTTAGCAGGACCTTACTTCTCAAAAATGATCACCACAATTTGCAAAGGAAACAAAGTCTCATAGTGTGCAATTCATACTAAAATTAAACCGACAACACATATTTCAAACTCTCTTCTATGCCATAGTGTTAGCACTGCTTATCTACAAGTATTTCTGTATTCAGTGTCATCTTCAACAATGAAATGTACCCATATATACTCCATAATACCTAGGTATATCTTGCTCTTCTTTTTCCAAATGACAATTTCTTTGCATCAGTCTGTTTGCAAGTATAGCTCACAGCAGGTATTTCCTAGAGACACCCAACAAAAACTTGCCATATACGAATAACCACACCAACTACACCTTCACAGCTATGACAAGGTTCCCCTAAAATCTGTGTATTTCTGAAAAACCTATTTTTTGATCAGTAACATTTGTGACTCAGTTTCTACCCAAGTCAACTACCCACAAAGCACAACTTTTTCTTCTGGGGGAGCAATCCTCCTCCTTGCTTGAAGGAGTAGATTTCAGAGTTACAAACTGTGCTTTCCACTTGAAAATTCAGTCTACCAGAGCTGAATGACTTTTCAAATGTGAAACAAAACTCATTTAGAAAATGGGCAGATTTCCAGATGAACTGTCAGGAGGTGACAAGAGTGCGTGTGACACGGAAGCACCATCACCACTCTGCAGAGGAAAACTCTCTGAACCCCTCCAAGGAGTTACTATGCTCATCAGGTCTCACCAGTGAAGTGTAAAACAGACCAGTTGTTATCAATTTGCTTACAATCCTTGTTGCTAATAGAAACACTTCTAGCTGAAATCATTTTGAAACTATTTTGTCACCAGAAAGCTTTGTATGCAGCCCCCCTTGTTTTGCTAAAGAGAAGGGACTCAGTCACTCCAAACAGGATGACGACAGAATTTGTCTCTTTTCTAAACAAGATTTCTACCTCCCAGGTGATTCCTCTTTCCAAACAAAGAATCTGGCATGCATTCAGTAGCAAGGGGGTTATATATATTACTATTAATGTTATGAAAATAACTGTGCATCAGAGCCTGGTAAGTTTAGCTGAAAATAGTCAATAAATTATTTAGTTCACAAAATGTCATTATGTGTGGAGTTTACTTAATTGAATAGAATAATTTATGGTAAAACCTAGAAAAAAGATCAATGCAGATGGCTTGTGAGAATGATTGAGTTTCAGTCGAGGCAATTTGATTTTTATCCCTCATTATAATAATGTTAAAGGGAAAGCATCAACTTTGGTAAAAATCAATATTTGATGAGTGCCTAGGCCATGAATTTTAACTAGAGGTAGAACTGAGGTAGGAATAGGTGTAAATAATTAATAACTTCCATACCCTGAACAAATAACTGTTTTGTTTTGGAACAAATGCCTATTATCCAGAGATCCTTCTGGTCTCATAAAAAATAATTTAGTAATGTTTGGCTTTTAAAACTCTTTTTTTTCAAACTTACAAGTGATCCTTAAAACATTCTTGAAATTTATTTAATCAAAGATTTTTACAGACAGCAGAAGGTTAAAAAAGGCAAACATCTTACTTTTCTGAGAGAAGTAACACATTCCTCATTTTCCCTTTTCTCTTTAGAGTAGAAGAATATTTTACACTTTGCCATCAACAGCTATGCTGACTAGAGAGAGAATGAATTAAAAAAAGGTACATGCTTCATGAAAAAATAAAATTGTAAATAAAATTTTTACACAACCTTGTACATGGACTTGCAGCTGTTACCATTGTCCTATAAAAGCAACCTATAAAATCTATTTGAAGAGCAATCTTAGTGTGAAATACTAGCCATGAAAAACTTTTTATTTGTGGGTTTGTTTTAAAAGATCACATGATTGAATTGATGTGAATGTAGCATATATCCTTATTTTAGCTGTGTAAAATATTTACCTCTCAGCAAGACACTAAAAGAAAACCTCAGACTTTTCTAATGAACACTTTTTATCACTGGAGCATCCAAGAAAATACAGCCTGGAGTCACATCTTAGTCCCCTTCTTCCCAGTATGTTAGGAAATTCCCTCTGCCACTGACACTGCACAGCACTTCTGCACCTACATGGATTCACCTGCACAGTCATCTTTTAGCTCATGTGAATTAAATGGCTCATCATGGTGAGCAAGCACACAACTATCTTCAAAAAGGAGAAAAATGTCTAATTAATCCCTATTGGCAATGCAAGGTCTTTCTATTTCTTTTTGAAAGAGACATTTTCTGCCAGAAACTGAACACCCAACTGTTGTTCAAAGGGGAGAGAGATTCTCATGTGGCACCACAAGCAGCACATCCTTCCACACTCATGAAACCGTGACAAAAAACAATTCAGACTGGCAGCTGGTGGAAAGAAGACTCTAAGAAGGAAGCACCAGGTTCTAACAGACTTTAATTCCTACTGTGATTGGTTTACTGAATTATACAGAAGTTGCCTTTTTGCTTTTTTTTTTTTTTTTATAGCAGCCAACACTGCTTGACAGATCATATGTGTGTGTGTGTGTGCGTAATTTCATGGGTCACATGCCACTGATATTCATTAGACTCTTGGCATTCCATTCCATTGGATCCAGGACCAGAGGCTGTCATGGAGAATACTGACATCCTTCAACAGCACTCCCACAAAATAACAATTTTCTTGACCTAAGGATTCAACAAGTCACTGATATTTTTTTTTCCATTATATCTTTGGTTCAGGTTGAAAGCCCTGACTGCATTTTCCAAATGTCATATTAACATCAATTTGTGGAACAGATTATGGAATGTAAAGATACTGGGAGATAATAAAAGATATTGGGAGATAATAAAAGATGGAAACCATACACTTATAAATGAATTTGGGAGGCATATTGCTGTCTTTGCAAGCAGAATTTATGTAAGAATCTGCTATTTAATGTACTTTGGAAACATCTACAGTCAGCCTGTTAAAGTTTCCTCTTATCACAGAGAAACATCCCATACGTGGGCTTGAAAGGCAGCGTTCCTCACAGCAGGGATTATAGGTTAGAATAATAAAGCAACTTCCTGCAAGGCTTGTGAATCTTCTGTTCCACACTCTGCGCCTTATGGATATCATCTGCTTTCAACATTTACTTTTAACATACGATTCCTTTCAACGTTCATTTCTCAGCTCAGATTTCCTTGCCATTTGTCAAATGAGCCAATGTGGGATTAATGCAGGTACCACAACATTCAGAAATATAAATCATTCAGGCACAGGTCTTGCTATGCAGGCAAATAACACAGGTAATAGCTGGGACAAACCCTATATTGTGTATCCAGTTAATTTTCTTTGTTTATTCCTAGTATCCTCCTGGCTGAGAGCAGTGTCACTCCTTTTAAAGAAGCCTTTTCTTGGGCTGAGCAGTTTCTTACCCTACAAGCAGAGCTCTGCAGGCCACAGAGTTGAGGAAAGGTACAAACCCTTGGCAAGGTAATTCTATCAGCCAAAGCATGCCCTCATTTGCATGAGCTTATGCTCCAAGCCACTCCACAGAAATCAATTCACACCTCTGTTACTCACCATAGAGTCGCATCAAGAAGTGAGAAAATTAAAGTGATGGAAAACTGAAGCTAAAATTCATCCCTGGATTTATACTTCTGTTGATTCAGGCCAGATCCAAAGTCCATTTCTTTTTAATGACATTGAATAGAATAAAGGGGTAGGCAATAGATGCATTACCACTTGCCTGATTTAGCTCAAGAATTCAGTCAGGATACTAGAACATTATTTTTTATCTTGTCTAAAGCTGATTGCATCATCTAGCCAGCACAGAATAATCATGAGTTGTGGAGGGAAGGAGTGTATTTTTGAATTATAAATATTCTAGCATGTATGTTTATTTTGGAAAGAGCAGAGCTCAGCAAATTCAGAGGATCCTCTGCCTCTCCTCTCATCTGCCCAAGGTACATCCCATCTAGAGCCCTGCAATGTGGAGTTCTCCCTCTACTCACACAGCACTTCGTTTTCTAGCAAAAAAATGAGGAAATATCAGCTGTGCAGAACAGCCTGCAGAAACTTACCTAGGAAATTTCCTTGCTCCTTCATGATTTTAACACCCTCTGTAAAATTTTTGTCAGTATAGACAGTTAGAGAAATTTTAATGTCACTTTAAAAAGTATTAAATAAGTCTGTCTTGACCAGTTTTCCTCCAGAAGAATCCCAAGCCAGCAGAATATTGATATCACAGCTTTGTAATAATTCACCTCTGAGTGGCACAAGCAGAGACACAAAATTTTATGCATTTGAAACATAAAATTTAGTCATTCCTCTGTCCTAGAAATATGCAGGCTGCTGAAATACCCACTATTGGGTACAGCCATGAGCTGAAAAGTAAGCAAGCTCAGAAAGTAATTTGCTTTCTCATCTTGGCTTGAGGTACCTCTCCTAGAGTTTACTATGTTGTGATACAGCATTGCAAAATTTAGGTATATGCTCTAAAATAATTATCTGAAATAAAATTATACCAGGGCCATTTTCAGAGCTGGGATGCTTGAGAGCTGTGTAACCCATTCATCACCAGTCCTGAGCCAAGTACATATCAGACAGGACAGACATCCAACTGCTGAATGTGCTGACTTGGACTGGCTTGCAAAGTCCAAAACACAAATCAGATGGGGAGAAAAAGGATTGCTTCTCAAGATTTTGTACCAGCAAAACACAAGTCTGAAAGCTGTGAACAGGCTGAGCCTGAATTTATGGTTAGAGAAATGAGTAGATGATAATGAATGAACCTCCTTATGGCATTAAACACATCTAACTGTTCTCATATGTGCATACCTGCTCTCAAGCTGAGCATATCACACATTTCATCTGTGCCAATCACCCCAGGACACGTGCCAATCACACAAATATTATCACATTTCTCAGCTAATGAAAAGAGATTATAAACTGTCACTTCTTCCTAAGAAAGAAAAAACCAAACCGTAAATATATTCATAGTTTTACTTTGAGAATAAGGCTAGAAAACAAAATGTTTTTTCAGTTTACCTTTTCCTTAACAGCTGAGATGAGACAAGCCCACTTTGCCACACTTAGCACAAAAGATAGCTTTTCCTGCAAGAGAATCAAAGAATTGTGTGTTTCTTGATTTTGTTGCATGGCTACAATGCTGATCATGAAGTGCACAGTATTTTAACAGGAGGCTGTGGTTTATAAACCATATGTTTAGGTTTCATAAGCAGGTCTTCACTTCAGTCTTCCTCTATTGGAAGCTGAATTCACCATATCCCATTGCAACCCTCCAGGAGACTAAAGGGTTAAAGAGGTTCCTAATTCATAGTGAAGTCAGAATTTCCTTTTGTGGTCAGAAAAATTAGATCTCAATGCAGATATTCAAAAACACTTATTCAAGCCAAGGAAGAATCTTACAGGCTGCAGTTCAGTTTCTCTATGGAAAGAATCTTCCAATAAGCATTTTTCTCTTTTATTGTATTGATCATAGAAGAAAACCTAAGACAGAAAGTTCTCCTAGACAACTGACTTTTATGAATATATTGCCAATTCCACAGACACAAGACTTCTGAAATTTCTATTAGTATCCACATAGATTTAGAAATATTTCCAAAACAACATTTCCTCAACCTGTTGTCCAACACACGTTTTGAGTGCACTGGCTTGGTGTGCTATTATTAATTAACTTACCACCCTGTTTGGAAGTCCTCCAAGCAATCTGAAATGGGGCTACAAATTCTGATCTGCTTAAGTTTGCAAACTTGAAGTCTCAAAAGGATTTAACTGCTATGATTTTAATAATCTTATTAATAACCCATGATGAATTTATGCCCATTAATCCAGAAGTTGCAGGAAGTACAATTAAAAATTCTAAGTATATGATACAACCTGAATATATTATTTAAGCACCCATTCCAATCACTGGCCATAGTATAAATTGTGCAACATGAAAAATACATCATAAACAGCTTTTAAAAATTCAAATATCCAAGGAAAAAAATCCCTCAGAAAAAGCCTCAGGAGATAGTTTATAGTACAAATAAAACTCTTGCAAATCACTGATGTTTTCTATTAAACATCAAAGCTTATTCAGTGTATAATTTCTAATTTTTACATTAAAGTTTGCCTAGATTTCGTACTAAGAAATTTTTTGTGGAAATGGCATAACCTCACACTTCCCCCAATTTTCCTCCTTCATGGTGATTTTAAAAATGGTTTTATATTCCTTATTGATGATAGAAGGGTACACTGCCATTTTTTCTCCCTTTATCTTTTTTTTGTTTTATCAACTTCGTGTAATGTTCCTTCCAACGAACCTAGAAAAAAGTCTTGGCATGTCCTAAGAAATAATCTAAATCACAGATCTTGTAAGAGTAATGCCATACTTTACCTCAAGCAATGCCACATGCAAAAGTGGACATCTGATTGACAACCATATTAATTTTTAATGCCAGTATTTTCAGTTTTAGCTCTTGCACAAGACATTTTGATTATAATATACTGTTCAGTAAAGGCACTTGTCACTCAAAGGGACAGAAAAACACACACAAGAAGATGGAGTAGGCACACAGAGAATACAGAGAAGTGAAAAGAAAACAACACCATTTCATCTCCCAGTATGGATCACCACAGAAGCCAAGATGTGGAGCTGAGCTGGCAAAATACCTACAGTGCCATTCAGAGAACAACAATGTCTATGTGCTCAAATAAAAAACAAAGATACAAGAAGAAAACTGTGCAGGACTGTAGTGGTGACAAGAGTCCTCAGCCCTTTTTTTTAAGTCTTGGATTTTTTAACTAATGGCAGTACAAATAAGCTGCAATGTTCTATTAAGTAGATTCAACACTATATAGACTTGATATGGTATAGACTATATACAGTCTATACTACACACACATACCATCCACATATTTGTCAATTTTATGTTTTGAGATAACTTCATGTGACAATCTTGACTGAGATTTTCAAAAAGCATCTTGAAGAATCACAATCTCAATATGCTGCTGTGATTTACTTTTTGGTTCTCTCAGGGCATATTTTATATAAAAAGTCATGGAAAGCCTTACCAGCTCACATGTTGCAAGGTCAAGAAACACTTAAGCATGCAAGTGTGGGAAATAGTACTGCCCTCAGCTCATTTCCCTGCAAGTGGTAATTAATAAAGAGATTTTTTTTTTTTTCTGGCAGAGAAGTTACAAAACCTTATTGAACAGATAGAAATTAAAAAATCAACAACAATTCTCACTCATCCAATCCACACCTGCATTACATTGTACCGTGGACTGAAGTGCCACAGCTCTACTCACTACACTCAAATTGCTTGTAGCCAATGACCCACTTTAAGAATATTTACACTATTGCCTTTAAAATACCTCTCCCAAATCAAACCTATTCTGCTGCAGATAGGCTTTTGTGTTGAAAGGCATTTTCTGAAGTAGCATTTATCAAAACCGAAACAAATGATGGGACAATCTAATCAAAACACTGAAATGACTGCCTGATTGTATTTTAAAAATCATAACCTAATTAGAACCGAATTGATTTTTCCGTTAGCATGAAATTAAAACTAATTTCCCTGCACAATATTTACTCTAATATTCCCCAGATGCAAATACAGACTCATAAAACATTTCATAAAAAAGGTTTTATAATTGTTTCCTGATTTTTTTCATTACATCATCAATTGCATTTATCTTTCTAAACTATCCTTCTTGTTGTCTCTCTGAAAACTGCATTAATGAAGGGAGAGATGATGAAACACCACTGAAATTCTTTAACTGCTGAGATACCGTGGGCAGATAAAGAGTGGATACAGTCTTTCATTTCCTTTCCTAGCCAAACCTGCTGCTGAGATGACTTCTCCTAAATTAATGTTACAGTCAGGCTGATAGACAGCAAAAGGTGGCAGACACTCCCTGTTCAATTTCGTTCAAAGAAATAGGCTAGAAAAATAGATTTGTTGCCAAAAGAAATTCCTCTGTCATCCTTCAACATATTCACAGTTTTTGCATTCAGTGTCACGCCTGCTGCTCCAGGCCCTTCCTTCTCTTTGCCACAGAGAAAGTTCCTGAATTCCTGCAGCGTGTGGCATTTTGTACACTGGGAAATTGAGCACTGAGACACTACCTCACTCTAGCCCAGACACAATCAGATTTATAGGACTCTAATTTCATTTGGTACGATGGCTGCCTTAATGAGGAACGTTATGTTTCTGTCCAACCAGGGCCACTCCTAATGCAATACACTCTTGACCTTGGACGTTCGTCGTGTCCATCTGACCACTGGCCAATCCTGGGGAGTCCATCCTCTTTAAATCCAAGGCAATGAACAAAGGGTGCTGTTCAAGGAATCACCTAATTGCCTGAGGAAGAAAATTAATTATAGAATAGCCACCTCTCAACTTTTTTCAGATTTGCATTCCTATTTATGAAGAACATCACCTTCTGCAAAAAGTGGTCGGTTCCCAAGCAAGTGACTCTGCTACAACACTACTGCTGAACACCTTCATAGCTCCTCACATTTCACTGGAACGTGTATCCAAAAGGAAAGTTAAATCCCAGAAAACTCCAGTTTGCTCTCTTTTCAGGAGACATCTTTCCTTGTCATTGGAGAGAAGCATATGCCCTATTTTCTCTGTATAAACTATTGATTTGTAAAGGCAGGTTTCCTCACACTAAAGGAGACCATATTGTGTCCTTTGCTCTAGCACACAAAATAAAACCATTTCTCCTGATTAGGAGAGTTCACACACATCCTTATTATAAAACTGTGGCAGCAGCATCTCCCAAGGCAGGCCTGGTGAGACGCCCTTGTGGCAGAGACATTTTAATGTGCATGGACCACAGAGCCTCTGGAGAGGAACTGGGAAGATTTTTACTGCACAAGCATGTACTTTATCAAGAAGGGAAGGTCTTTGAGGGACATGTGTCTACTTGCTGCAATACTAATAAGAAATAAACTGAGCCAAGGGCTTGGGAACTTTGATTTCTGTTCGTACTTCTGTCACAGACCTTGGAGAAATCATTTCTTTCCTCTTTGAATCAACTGCCTGAATGTAAAATGAGGTTAATGGTATTTTTATCATCTCCTTTGTCTGATTCATCTACTCAGAATTCAGGTTGCAGGGGGAGGTATGTGGGGATCTCAATGCATAATTCTACAGTAGCCACTGTAACAAGGACAAAACTCTATTAGGGTGTCTGTTCTCCCCTGCCACCTATATAAATATGATAAATCGTCTACTATTAATCATCAAGGCTAAGAAAATTAGCAACTCACAAAATGGTGATAACAGAGAACAATTGCAGCAATATCCATGCCATTTATCAAAAGTTTAAAAAAAAATACTACAAAACCATCAATCCAAGAAAAAGTCAGGACTCGGTTGGTGGAGGAGAACACAGCTGACTGATCCAAAAGAAACCTTCCATTAGCAAACTATGAATCACACAAGCAGGTAAGTTCTTCTTCTGATTCTCTGATTTTATATTTTCTCTCTGTAATTTCTTGAAGGAATTAAAGAAAGACTAGAATTTACTATGCAATTATTATACCAGGGATGTTTTCATTATTATTTTCTCTTTTGAAGGGCATCCTGAAGTCTATAAGCACTAGGAGGCATGAGGAGAGAACTGAAGAAGATAAACTTATTTTAATAATAATGACCATGCAATGAAGGAATTGGAATATGCATACCTCCCACTTAAGGAATTGCTGTTGTGAGGAAATAATCCCTCTTGAACCTAGGGTGAATAAATTCAGGGAGCAAGGTCCTTTCCCTCTCGTCTTCAAAAGAGATAGTAGATGCTGCCTTGACTAGCCAGACTTTTTAAAAATAAAAATAAAATAAAATGTCATAATGATAACAAGTACTCAAGTCTACTCACCTGCTTTGGGAACGCAGTGGCCTGTGTGCACTTCACTGCAAAATTCCACTTAGTTATGTGTTTCTGGCATTCAGCCAGAAAGGGTTACATATTTTTTTTTCTCTTATTGCACAAATTTTCTCATTGTGATGGTACTGTTTGGCAGGCCATTAACAGAGCCTTGTTTATAATTTTTTTTTTTCTCATTTATAGCATGGTGCACAAAGCAAAGCTAAAGGGTATTTTCCCACATCTTTGACTTTAACACCAACTTACTACCCAGCACTAACACCTGGAGAAAATTCTCTTTGTGACTGGGCTGAGCCAAATCTCCCACAGGTCCATGCAAAAAGCACTTCCAATGAAAGTAATCTTGAAGAACGAGGCCACCCATTTTAAAATTTGTATTGCAATCCAATACCACAAAATAACAGTGCCATCCTGGATAAAAATACTGTTATTTAAAATCCTTTGTCAATATTACCTGTTAATCACAAGCTCTAGTCTAGACTTGTACTACTTTAAACCCATTGCACTTGTCCCTGTTTACTCACAATGACCATGACAAAGATAATCCCTTTTTCATGAAATATGTTATTAAAAGAAACACTGAAAAAAAGTATTTGAAATTCAGCTGATGTCTAGAAACCACTGGCCAAAGTAGCACAGCAAAAAATTATTACAAAAGCTTAGATCTTCTTGAAAAACAAATGTATGTAAGGAGAATAAAAGGCAGTCCAGCAGCTAACCCAAAGGGTGTCATGTCTCCTCACAAAGAAGGAATAATCTGATCCAGCAATGGTAAAAAGAAGAGACTTCAATTAATGGAAGCTCAGTAAAGATGTAGATCCTGCATATTCTCTCCAAAACAAAAAAAATGCTGCTGGGTGACATGGAGACAGAAGGCAAAGTTGACCTTCTTGTGTGTTTACATCTTGCACTTCTGGTTAGGAATTTAAAAGAGGAAAGAGAAAGAAAGAAAAGAAAGAGAAGAAAGAAGGGAAAGAAGGGAAAGAAGGGAAAGAAGGGAAAGAAAGAGAAAGAAAGAGAAAGAAAGAGAAAGAAAGAGAAAGAGAAATAGGGTTTGTCCCAGTGCTTCCAACAAAAAGCATGTCCAATTGAATGCCACAAAACATTCAACACCGTGAACCTGGTAGCACTGGTACACATGAAAACCTAGATATCAAGCTTTCCCCTCTTTAGTAAACTATAAAAAATTATAATACATGTGGTTTTGTCACTGCCATGTCTCAGCAATTCAAAGCGTTTATTATATACTAGATGTCATGTGCAGGATTTGGGTTTCAAAGTGACATGAGAGACTTTGGAACAGTGTGAATTCTAGGACAACATATTGTGTGCGTCCATCTCTATCTGTCATGGTAATGATAAGAAAGGGCAGGAATGCAGAGGCATTTGCTGCTCTCCAAATATAATCACCATGCTCAGAAATTCCTAAATAACAGCCTCAACTCACTTGGAGTGAGCAGAAATGGTAATCCTTGACTGGCCTAAATTAGCTTGAGACCACCACATAGGAAACCTGTCAGGGAGGAAGCTGACAGCCTCAGACAGCGAGGCTGGGTGTCTCATCTTACATATTCATCACCCGGGGTGCTGCTCACATCCCAGGCAACAACTGCACACAAGGACGGCGGAGCCGGGCGCTCGCGGCGGTGAGGAACGCGGGCAACCGCTGGGTGAGGAGGGGGATGTTCAGAGAAGGACAGGCAGTGTGAAATTAGGAAATTAAGGAGCCCCATGAGCAGATGAAGTAAAACACTTGAGAGATTTTTAAGGAAATCCAGGTGCGTTCCTTAATTTACACAAGTTAATATTTTCATAGGGTAAGGATACCATAAAATAAATGAGCGCACACTCCTTGAGGTCTCCCTCTTGGAAAATGACAAAGATCAAAGGCTCCTTGCCTATTTTCTCTCTGAAAATTTGAAAATTAATTGCCTGAATTCACACACCAGTTTATTCAACTCCTGCCTTTTCCAGTCCTACAATTTGCATTGACTGACAGATACTTTTAAAATGCTAACATAAATAGCTGGCCTAATACTCCATGTCAGGGTATATTTTAATTGGTAAAAAGTAATCATCATCTTTGTTGCAGTAGGGTCATTTTCTGAATGTCAGATATCAAATTAACACAAAAGGATAAGGTCCCTATCAAAAAAGTTGTGTATGCACAGCCGGCAAGATACAAGGTAGAGAATAAAATCCATCAGACTGAAGAGCAAACTCAATTTATAATGAGGACAATGGCATCCAAAGTGCTCCTTAACTGTGTTAAAAATAAAAAAGAATAAAGAAAAAGAAAGATTAAAGGATGGGAATAAATCTATAGCACTAAGGTTGTAACATGCATACTGTATGTATACAGATGTTCACAGCTCCACCTATGCTACCAAAGCTGAGCATTTGACAGTAACCCCCAATTAGTCATAGCTGTGGCTGTCAACAGTAGAGGCAAAGTCAAACAACTCTGGGTGGTCTCCAGGTTGCCTGCCCACCCCTCACACAACTCATTTCAATTAGTCACCCACCTGTATTACAATGCTCAATATTTTATTAGGTTCTGTAGAGGTGAGTGCAAAATATGAAGCCTTGGGGTGTTACCATTTATTGCTTTCCAACAATAAAAAACTGGCCTGTGCAAAAGCTGTGCCTACCAATTCTCTAGCTGCCCTGTGATTAGTTAATTAAGTTTCATGAATATGCAAATTCTAAACATTGCAGTGGATTCTTTTACTTTCCTTTCAGTTCAATGTTGCACAAATAGACCTGGGTTTCCATAAGTAAAAGGCTCAACACCTCTGTGGTTTTGAATGACAAATAATGTCTATGTAGCACTTATCAAGAGGGTGCATTTGTGCCTGTCAGCATCCTGCCCTCATTACCATCCTTCACAGCTTACCTGCAGCAAAGTCATGTCTAGGGCTCCAGACCAGAGTCCAACATTGCTGTGAAAACTAGAATTGTCTGAGGGAGCTACAGCCCCTGCTTTGTGGTACAGAATCTAGTAACAACCTCAGACCACAATTCAAAGCTTCAGAGTCAGAAATCACGTACTCCCTTCCCAGGAGTACTCCCTTTAACAGCTCCATTGCCAGAAGTTCCAGAAGATGTCCTGGAGCCTGAGGGTTAAAACCCTGGATGTTCTTGTTACCCATAAATATCCAATCAGTTAAAAGTCTTGCTGCCACTGTGTGAATAATGGATTTTTGCTCAGCACAAGAACTTAAAGGAAAAAAACCCCAATGCTTCAAGGTGACCTTAAGCCTTTTATTTTGTTATCTCTTGGCTTATTTTAAAAAATTTTATAGTCCTAAATTTCACTTACTTGCCTTGAAGAATTCTATGCAAACACACCTTCAAAACAGAACCAAAATATTTCCTTTTGAAAGTATTGAAATCAGCTATTGTCGTTTTCCTCCTTTTCTTCCTTGCAGCTGAAGCAATTTGTTTAGATTTGCCTGGGTTTGAGCTGCCAAACTGTTCTCAGTGAATTTGTTTTTCGAAATCTGTTTGCCTATCTCTAATCCTAAAAGATTCTCAATTCTATGATATCTTCCAAGTTCACATGGCTACTTTAAGCTTCTTTTTTTTCCCTGTTTCAGCAGAAGCAGCTTCTCAAAGTTCCCACTACCTACAGAACACTTCTTTTTCTTTTTGTCTGTCTATCAAATAAACTTCTCATTATTCTGATCCACTTAGGGCAGAGTGAACACTGCTGCCAGCAGACAAGATCGTTAAACAAATTAGATTGGATGTGTATAGATTATACCCATGTACATGGTCTTGTTTAAAAAATAATAATAGTAACAGATAATCCTGAGAAATGGGAAGTGTAATTTCTGACCAATTTCAAAATGCCATCTTTATCAAAATTCTACCTACAGCAAGTGAAATCAATATATGGATGTTGCTGTAAAATTAATGAGCTTTTCAATAGTCTGTGTTGAGCTCTTTTTTTTAATTGTAAATCATCTCTAATTTTTCTTTCCTGAATTGTATAGACACACGCAATGGTTGACTAATGCTGTACCATAGAGCAAGAAAAATCTACTGGAGGATTTGTTCTCTGTAATGATCTCCACCAGGCACATATTCTTTTTTCTCCGCATAGATAGACATCAAAATTAAGTACATTGGCTTAATTCAGTTGCCATTGTAAGCTCAAATGGAATACAAAGTGAAATCAATATTAGTGAAAAAGATCAGACTAGAATTGGAAGGTAATATAATTAGGTTGGCTTTGCTATACTTTGTAATGCTTATCTGTAGTATTTTACCAAATAGAATATGGGTATCTATTTTCTGAAACCATAGGAGGTTTTCAATGCTGTATTGTCCTTATTTATTCCACTTTGAGGGAGCACTTCAGAAAGACCTGTCTGTCCATCTCTGTGGGATTTAGGGCTGACATATCTCCCCGAGTGATCTGAATTTTGTGCGTACAAGGGAGATCTACTTCTTAAGCAAAAGCATTAAGAGTTGTTTTAGAAGCACAACACAGAGAAAGCTTTATGTGTTCTGTTAGTAGGAAATGTGCTCTTTACCTCTGAAAACAAAGCATTTCACTGTGCTACAGACTCAGAGCATAGAAATTAAAAACGTGAGATTTTGCACCTCTACTTCTCAGACTTCATCCAGCCCCATGAAAACTTGCCCCATCAGCTGGACAGCTTTACTATGCATCCTTGAAACGGGAATGCAGGGCAGGATAACATCTCTCCAGGGCTCTCAGGAGATTAGACAGCCCTCCTGCATGGTTTCTTTGCTTCATTCTTCTTGGGCTGAGCTGAGGTGCAGAGCTGAGTCTCAGCTCCTGCACAGAGGTTGTCACCAATTTAAAAAGTCATTTCTGAGCAATCAAATGAAAGCCATGGGTTCTTTCCACACCTTTGATGTACAAATCTTCCCCCAAAGAAAGGTAAATTAATTCCCAAAACCCAAAGTATATTTCAAGGATGGCTAAAGTACTTAATGATTTAATAAGGTTGGAACACTAAAGATTTAGTGGAGGAAAAATTCTTTCAAAGGATGTTATTAAAAGGCTACTTAAACTCTGGCTATACACTCTTCTTGGTTGATATAAAATGTATTAAAGGTTTTAGTAGGGATAAAGTCAAAAAATATCCAGATTTTGTCTAAACATGGAATTTGATGTCTCCCAAAAGACCTGCTGGATGTGCAATGACAGCTTTTTCTTTCCAAGACTGAGGTTTGTCACATCAGGACACAACTCCTGTAGCATGGTAGGGGGACATACCACACTTGGGTTATACCAGCAGTGAATTCCCACCATTCTCACAGGTCTTGCCCAAGGTGCCACATGAGATGGTGACACAGCATTAAATGTAACCTCACAAGGACATTGAGCTAGTTAGGCATTCTAGTGAAAAGCTGGCTGAGGAAGGAAGCATTCCTGCCTTCCCCACTTCTGATATTGATGAAGAAGTCCCAAGCTTTTTAATCAAAATTCACTTTCACTATCTTGAATGCTGGAATTTTGTCTTCTCACTAGCTTCTTAATGGCACAACTGATGGTTCCACTGCAAAAATATTCCCAAGGAATGGGAAAGTGGAGCAGGTTTCACACAAGACATAAAACCACTGTAAAACAGATTAGAGGAAGCTCTCAAAAGGCTGGAACTTGTCATAAATAATCAGATGCAGAAAAATTTGGAACTGTAAAAGCAAGTCTAGCAGCAAACAACAAAGCCTGTTTTCTCTGTTCCTAACTCAGCCCCCCTGTGCCAAGTAGGAATGACCTTCTTCAGTGGGCGAAGCAGCACAGCAGCAATAACCAGCAAAGGAAGGGCATTACTGCAGGGACACTGGTGCCATCACAAGGACAAAAGAACCAAGAGGAATGGGGAAATTAGTATATGAAAATAAAATAAAGGAAATCACTTGTAATCAGATTTTTATCTCATTTAGGAGTCCCTGTTCATTTTTCTACTCTGCTATCTGCTTTCACAGGTAAAATAAGCCAGAAATCAAAATTATAGTAATGCCTCACAGATTTATCATAATTCTAACTTCCCATCTGATGGAGAGGATGCCACAAATTTCAGTGGATGTCAAGGATCTCCTTTGTAGCAATAGATCATAGACTATGAGGAAAAATAAGATTTCCTCCTTTTGAAGTAAATTAAATAGAGTAAATCAGATCAAGTATATAGCGTCAATAAAATATATACTCTCATATTTTAATCACTGGTAAACAGGCCCATGTGTAGAATATGTCATACCTGTCATACATCCTACCATCCTGGACAGAGTTATGTATTGTATAACAACTACTCAGCTTTGCTTTAGTGACACAACTTTTGCTTTTAGGCCACACAAAGGTAATGCTGAAGGTTCTACCATCTTTCAAGTCTACTTAAATGGTCATCTACACAGATGTGATCCAGGTGAGGAAAGAAGAGTGATTCAGATGCTATCAACTACAGCATCTATTTGATTTTAGGTTCCTTGACTAGCCTGAACTGAATTTCCTTCTGGATCACAAAAAAAAGCTGAAATTTCACTGGAATAGGCAGTTCTTAAATTTTTTTTTAAAAATCATAAAACCAGTCAATTGAAGTATCAACAAGAGAATAAATTCACAAAATATCATCACAGTATGTAACACTGTGTTGGAGTGTAAAAGTATTAAGTTAAACAGCACTATTTAACATTTATAACCTTTTTTTAAAAAATAAAGGGTTGAAAAAAATTAAACACCAAAATATTTTCAAATATGGCCTCACATAATGAGAAACAATAATTAATCTGTTGTTTTTTTATTATTTTTAAAATATTGCATGCCATGAGAGAAAATGAAATCTAGAACTGCCTTCCCAGGCTGAACATGGCAAAATAGTCATGAAAATACCTCATGCATGTTATTCTTATGAAAGATTTTTCCATTTCTCTTCATATTAGGAGCCAGTCTAGACTCAAGAAATTATCCTGATGAAGGTAGTTATCCCACAATCCAAAAGAAATTCCTTATGAAGCTTCTGACGTTACTGAGCAAGAGCCCTGGAACAGACCCTCAGCCTCTTCTAGGCTGCAAGCAGGAGAGTACAACTTCACTAAGGGAAAATATCTTATAAACATGGCAATAACCTCATTCTCCTCCATCAAGAAAGGATAAAAGGCTTTCCTTCCCCTTGATACTCTGTTCAGCAGATTGATCCCAAAGCACACTTTTTCGGTTGTTTGTTTTTACACCCTAAAAATGTTTTTCTTACTTCCAGGTGCTGTGTCCTGATGTTATCACAGGAAGCACAGACCTACTAACCCAGATTCATGTTGGCAAGTTAAATGATGCTCATTCAGTAAAATAAATGCATCTTCCCCCTTTGGACAACCTAGGGGCCCTTCCCAGCCCTAGTCCAGATTGAGTTTATCTTCTCTGCCCCTGTTTTTAGTCTCAAAATCATTTTCCCCAACATGTGTCCAAACAGCATTGTACTGACTGTCACAGCAAAAAAAAATTGCATTACTTTTATCCAGAATCTGACTGTTTAGGCAAGAAACACCACACTGTTAAAAATCTTTCATTGATAAACCAATGACAGATTTTATTCCATTTCCTACTTCAGGTATTCAAATATTTGTGCCTTCATTCCATAGTATGGTATAATCTGTCACCATTTCTTTAGGTAATGTATCAGAATTGTTATTTATCTTCTCACTGTTAGATGTCTTCAACAGAAATCTTTACTGTCAAAATCTCCAATTTATGAAGCTATCTCTTTCAAGGGCCAAGGTGGAAATTATTTGAGTCCTCAGACTTCCACATATGGAGCACTGCCTTCAACACACATTCCATTTCCACTTTTGCAACCCCTGTCGCTGAGCCCATGGTCAGTACTGTCATCCTGCCTGAAATAATGATGTCAACTATACATTTAATTCCAGGATGTTCCCTAAATCTTTCCTCTCTTAACATTTCCAATGCATAGGCACCTCCTTTACCTACACTTAGTGTCCTCTGTGAGTTAGAAGTTACCAGTTCTTGTTCCATAAATGTAGAGAACTTTCTTTCTTAGTACCAGCTGCTTTTAAGACCAGACCTTACACTTTTCTAGTGTTAAGGAATCCAGTTGTGATATGTCATATTAACCCAGTTTCAGACCATTTGATGTATCAGGATTCTTTTGAGGGCAAAGGTTGCTTTGGCATCAAGTTTATCATGTATTTTTTTAATATAACAGCCAAAACAAATGACTCAATTTGTCTTTTGTACTAGTTATTATTTTCCAATAAACTCTCCTTACACAGAAGCACTATCTGTGGTACTAGAAAAAGGCAGTTTAAATTACACTGTTGCACATGACAATTTCTTTATCGTGGTAACATCCTATCATATGTGAAAGATCATTAATAACTATTGTTTGTTGTTGGATCTGAACTGTAAAAACGATTTCCCAAATAAAAAAAAAAATACTATTAATGAATGAATATGAAATAAAATACATCTTCAAAAGACATGAAAGTTAGACATTGATTTCTGTCTACTTATTATGCAAACCCAGGTGGGATTGAAGATGGTAAGAACTGGGAGAAAAAAATCATGAATGAAATTTGACTCCCATCTTGAAGAAATCTCATCAGCAAAAAATCAATGTTCCAACCTGAGTATTTTTGTGTTTTTATAGGTCTTGCACCACCAGAACATGAACACACTGATTGTACCCAAAAGTGAAGCCTTGCTTTATAATTATATTTAATCAGAGCTGCTAACTTTAAATCCTCCCCTTTGAAATTCTTTTCCATTTGACAGTAGTGAAAAATAATGCACAGCAATGTGCACTAATCATGTATACACAAGCCTGAGTCAAAAATCAGAGACCCATTGAGTGAAGCCTTGTACAAACATTCTGAAAGACAGGTGATGGAATCACGGTATTTTAGAACCAGTGTGTGGTCTGCATTTGATTTAACCTGGGTCAGGCTGCTAAGGATTACACTCATTCCAGACCAAATGGAAGAAGTCATTGCAAGATAAAGTCAGGATGCAGAAAAGGCAAAAAGGGTGATAATAACAGTCCCGTGAGCAATGGAATGGATGATGCTTTATTTTCAATTAATTTGTTCCTCATGACTGACTGATTTATTTGGGGTTTTTAAAATTAATTTAACTAAAGTAACAAAATGAGATCCACATGATTTCCATTTTACCACCAGAAGCTTATTTTCATTTAAATTCCCCCCTGGCAAGAGGTGGTTTGAGCTGCAGTCTGCCCCAAGCCATATACATGCTTCTGACCAGGACTCCAAGCACTGTGTGCCTCCCCAGCGGTCAGCTGGAAACCAGCAATTAGGGAGTGGACTCAGCAAATGATTTACCATCTCTTAGTTGGTGCAGGATGAACTCATGATTTTGGAGGTCAAAAACTGCACTTGATTTTTGTGAGAGTCCAGTACTTTGCGGCTTCCTATTATCCTCTGGTATTTTGTTGAAATAATACAACAGGTTCAAGCATTTATGAGAGAATTGGGGAACATGCATTTATATTAACAGGGTGTTTTCCCATACCTCGTTTCCACAGTTAAACTGAATAAATATTGGTTTACTTTCCCCAAGTGACCAAATAGAATTTTTTAGAGAAATAGCTACTCACTGGACTGTGCAGCCTTGCTCAGGCTCTGAACTGATTTGCACATAAAAAATCCAGGTCATTTCTTGAACACAGAAATAAGAGGCACAAACAATACCAATAACACCTATGCCACCTCATTATGAGTTTCCATAAATGTCACACAAAAACACCTTACCAAGGAGCAACTTAAACAATGTTTAATCTGAATCAAGATACAAGGATCTCAAAGGAAAAGGTTGCACTTTGTAATTCTCCTGCACAGCATAAAGGGTAAGGATCAGCACCATTTTAGATGCAAGTCTCACAAAAATTAGGTGTAAATAAAACATATTTCTGAGTATATAATGTGCACATTAAAAACTGTCTAAAGATACCAACTGTACAGAGTATGAATAATACACTGACAAGCTTGTGAAAGAGTGATGTTCTTTGAGCTCATCATTGCATACTTGAATAGGATATGAATATTTTATACTCATGCTAACTGTCATAAAGCAAGTTGAGCTGTTTGTACTAGAAAGGTGTTCACATAGCAGCACTATTCATGTTTACAGTTATCCTGCAAATGTCAGCAAAACGTTTCCTTCTTGTAAGCATCCCACTCTCCCTCCCTCACTCTTTTTAATTCATACATAAAGTTATTCAAAAGGACCACACAGCAGCAGGTTGAACAAAGATAAAAAGAGTTTCTCGGTATCCAGCCTAGGGAGAAGACAAACAGAAGCTTATAATCCAATAATCCAACACCCACATCAGGCAGTAAATTACCTACCACAAACAACTGCAAGAAAAGGCCCTTGATAGATGTGGATTATAGACAGGGCAGGAGGGAAGGAGGATAAACAACACAGAAATCCAGACAGAGTCCATCAGAATCTGCAAAAACTACTAGGCAATGTGGAAATGACCCCCAGAGAAAGCAGTCCTATTAGCTTTAATCCCAAATGATCACAGCACTATTTGATAAAAAAAACATCTACATAAGCTGACACATCAAGATTGCTAATGTTCTTTCTTCAGCAACTCTCTTATCACTTGCTATCAAGAGAAAAAACAGAGAGGATTCAAAAGCAAGCAGCATTCAACTATAAATTAGCAGGTACCTAATTTATAAATGCTAAATATTTTCCCTGAAGAGCACTAAAAACTTCAGCCCTAAAACTACGAGCTTGCTACTGCCAAGCTTTGATTTGAGGACTTGCTGAAGCCTTTCAAGGAATGGCTTAAGATCTTGAAGACACCCCAGAGTACTGGGGGGCTCCTGGTAAAAAGACAGACCTGAGCTTGTTGTCCTCTCATCAGCTCATTTAACACGAAGGGAAGGACAGAGGATTTTCTGCTTGTTGAGGTGAATCATCTGGTAACAGCCTGTGCAGGAGCCCACTCTGCACAGAGATCACATGGTGGTTACCAGAACAGTCAGAGGATGGTTTTTAGGAGAAACTTCTGCATAGATTTACCACATTGCCAGCCCACGGGGCCAATAACATTCCCACATCCAGGTTTCCTCACAATGGCTTTTACACATTACAAGCTTGCATGTGCCTACCTATCTTCTTACAGAATCTCCTTACATTTGTTGAATTCAGTATCTCCAAACAAGTATTTTGAGGATTTGTTTCTGTAGGATCACATCTGGGCAGACTGTGACTTGCATAGACATAACAGAACAGCTAACAATTCTTCTGGTCCTGAGCAAGCACAAAAACATATGATGTAAAGTGTACCAGTTTTTCAAATCCTACCAAAAGTCTGTGGCTGGGGTCCTGCTGACATCTGCATAGAAATCAGTCTCCAGCCTTCTGATGCAATCATCACTTAACATTTCAGAGGTATCACTGAAGACCTGCCATCCAGGAATTTTTTGAACCTAATTCATAATGACTGACATTTTTAAACCATGTTACTGCAGAGGAAAGTTATAATGGTTCAGAGGAGGTCAAGACAGCAGATAAAGGAAGAACTATCAGGCCCCGGTGCCAGTATAGCTTACAGTGAAATATGAAAAGCCAAATTTAGCCCTTGTATTGATAGCAGATTGTTAAGAGTTTTATTACTTGTACATTCCTATACATAGTGACATGTACTACTAAGGCTTAATCTCAGTGCTCAGATTTATTTTACTCCCCTTAAAAGAAAAGAAAAAGAAAGAATTTTCCCCTTTATTCTTCAAATATTTGCTCATACAGTATAAGAACAAGTCAAGTTATTACAAACATATAGCATTTTGAACTATACCATCAGACTTCTCTATCCCTCTCATGTTATATATGAAAAAAAGAGAGTGAATTTACACACTTACAGGGAATTTACACAGGTGCTCTGGTCCATAAAAACTACTCAATGAGCTGACGCTCCTTTGGACCAAGGTGTTGCCAAATGATTAAAAAAAGAACCATGATTTTTTTTTTTCAAAGGCTGTACAATTGGAAAACTGTAAAGGTTACCACCAGTTTTGTTAGAAGAATTCCTTTCACAAAAATATTGGCATAATAAACCTTGAGGTTTTGTTCTTAATCATGCAACAAGTCATGAAGATGCTGCTGCATCTTTACTGCAATTCATCTTCATTGAATTGCTTACAGACCAGCTTAGTAAATTAAAACCTTAAGGAATCACACAACACTTTCTTTCTTTGCTTTCTTTCTCTTCCTCTCTGTGGTATTTTGAGAAATACAAATAGATAATAAATTCCTTCCAAGACTACTAAGCCAGTAAAGGCATCTAGGAGACACGGTGGTTTCTTTATTCTTCCTCCTGTGGTCTCTGCAGTAATTAAAAGGGTGGGCTATAGTCTGAGATCCCCTAATCATGCTACAAACTGTTACATCTCTATTTATGTAAGAGCCATTGGTAATTTCTGTAAGTTATGGAGATGCAGCTGAATGTAATGCAGTCTTGTCAAGATAAGGTAAGCCTTGGCACTACTTCTGTGAGATCAGTGATAAGTCCCTGATGTGGAGTATCAGAGGCTGCCAATGAGTCACAAGACCCTTGAGTTCCACCAGAAAAGTTGGGCATGCACCCAAAAGGGCTTCTAGATTACAAGTCTATAATGTGCCTCTTTCATGCTGATATACATAAACTTCTTTCATGTCAACATGCATGAGGTTTCTTTTAAAACAATTATCCAGAGGGGTTGGTGAATCCGTGTCTCACTCAGCCTTCAGTGGCCTACAGACTTGGATTCCTTCCCTGCATCCAGATGAGACTTAACAAGGAACAGATATGAGAAACAAGCACCTCCCAGGTACCAATGCAGGGCCTGCAGATTCACAGGGCTCAGAGGAGCAGGCTGGTACCACTGTTCCCAGTGACTCCACAACAAATAGCTCAGACCCCTCTCCCTGGCACATCCTCCATTCCTCTCTGCACGGGCCCCAGAAAGTCAACAGCAGACTCTGTTTTCAGGGGTGACAAACCATACATTGTCCTCAAACACACACAGGAACTTGTAACAAGCCATGAATCCATAGGCTTTTCTAGTGAGACACTCAAAATGGGAGGAGGGGAGGAAAGAGGGCCTCTGACTTGGTACCAATTACACACTTCTCCAAGTTACAATAATGTACCACTAATATTATCCAGAGGGAGTCCCTTTGGCTCTATTCTTAGCTGGTGTTTCTAACCCTCCTTTTACAGAAGGATACTGAATAAATGAGGGATTTCTGTGACCTACAGCAAGCCTGCACACAACTGTTTGTATTATATATGGTTTCATTTTGCTCCCTGGCACTGCTCTTTGGTGGCTGTTACAGCCCATAAAGCCATCTGTTAGGAACACTCAGTCATAAAATTATTAATGCCTATAGCCTAAAACCAGCCCTAAGTAAATAAACAGTACCAGAAGGCCCAGTGCAAAATTCTGGGATGTTAAATACACAGAACCATAAATCTTCTTAATAGTTCTATGTGCTATTATGTATTCCCTTGAAATTCTAACACACAGAAAGACTAGAGAGAAGTTGCTTCTAAGACAGTGCACTGCAGATTAGCCTCAGAGTGTAACCCCACCATAAAAAATTCTGGGAAACTACTGTGAATCCTTGTGACATTTAGAGCTAATAATACCAAGTTATGCAATTAAGAAAGTTCTTAAGAAACTCAGGGCACACATAATCCTCGACATTCAAAATGCAGAGAACAAAAGAAGAATGTCCCAAGTTTGAATCACTCATTCTAAAATGGATAACGGAAATTTTTTTGTATGGAATACGTGGCACTAGCAAACATGAAGAAAATTTTAAGAAATTAAGGACAGATGCACTGCAATGGCAAAAAAACAAAAGTGTAAAAGACACAATGGCCACCTTAGTCACTGGACACTGGCTCCAACTTTAATGTAAAGACATAACCTCTTCACCCTCCATCGTGCTCCCTTGCACTGTGCTGGCCAAGGGGTCTCCAGGAGGCTGGCGTGGAGCCTGGCCTCTCAAATCTCACATGCAGGAAGCAAGGCAGACAGCCAGCTCCACTTCCTACCCCTCCTGGCAGCCTGGGCCCTATTCCATGTGTGCCCTGCAGAGAAGAGCAGCCTGTCACCCTTGTCTGGTGGCCACAGATATTAAGAAGTGACATCAGCTGGAGTTCCTACGACGTAAGCATCTGCCAGAGCAGGAGAGAGGCTGCAGTGCTGCCGGCTTTATGCAATCTTTAAAAAAGGTCTGCTCTTAATGAGGTTCATCATCTCCCTAGTGGCAATCTAGCATCAACAGCAACAAGTCCAAGTGTTTGCAGGCTGGGATTATGAAGGAGGATCTGTCTTAGAAATGCCAGGCCTGCAAAGACAACCAAGGCCTGGCTAAAGATGCAGGAATGCTCACTGCCTGGAAACCAGCAGCTCCCCAGGGAATCTGTATGGCCAACAGTCAACCAGTGAATGGCATAATACCACTCCTACTGAAAATGTGGTTACTCTAGAGAAATCACCAGCCTTAAGCCCTCACCCCAGAACAGTCACCACCTCAGGAACTCATTGGAACATATGGCAGCATTGCTCAGTTTAGCTGGCTTGATATGAGCAACCAAGCAAGAAGTTACTTTATATTTTATTGTCTTAAATAAAGTCTTCAAACCCTTCAGATCCAAATATGCCAATGCATTGGAAACATGAAGCTTTTGTTCCAAACTGTTCATGTATTTAGCTACAGTTTAAAACTGCAGTGCCTTCTTCACCTCATCTCACTTAGTTTGTGTCTCCCCTTCTGCACCTTTCACTTTTTAACCTAGGGCTTTGCTTCATAATCACAGAGGGAAGAAGTTGGACTATGAGAGTTACAGTAGAGACACAGGGGTCTTTATTTACAGTATGTTGTACATCTGGGTTGTGTCTCAAACTGCCAACTTCTGTAAACTGGGTTGTGATTTTTACCATGAACCATGGTAAAAAGACATTTCACATTTGCCTATCAAAGTTCTTTGAGGCCTTGAATATCCTGGAAAGAAATATGTTTTATGTATGTCAGAGCTCTGTAAAGTAGGAACTGGAGGGGAAAAACCAGACTGGACCTAGTAATGCAGAAAGTTGTACATGAAAATAGATTACAAAAATGATAAATCACTCACCACATGCAGGCTAGGACAGCAGTTCAGTTTCCAAATTAACACTTAAAAAATCTGAGTTGTGTTTCTAGCTCGATGCAAATTTCCATTGCAACTTTTGATAAATGATTTGATTTCTCTGTTCTTCATGTCTGCCAAACAAAAATTAAGCCTTTCTTTTATCTATCCAGCCTTTTTACATGTTACAATTTTGTGGAAAGGAAGATGAGAAGGAACAACATGAATGGAAACTATTTCTCAGCTGGGTTCTTAACTGCCCAGTCTCATCTTTGCTCAGACTTCTGAATGTTACTCTAATATTGATGAATTTTCCCTAGGGCACAAAAAAAGATAATGCTTCTACCAAAATATATTGCTAATAGAAGAAAACCTTTAGGCCAACAGCAAACATCATCTCCAATGACATCATTTGATGTTTCACATCACATTGTACTTGTAAACCAAATAACTTAATAACTTGTTATATTTTCCACTTTACTGACTAGGATTTTATCATAATGCTCTTTTACAGACCAGATGGATGCAGCAATAATTCTTATCCATCATGTGTCCCATTGTGCTCCTCTACAACCACAGTGCTTTATACAAAACAATATTTATACATATCAACCACTAATTTAATATAATGTTCTCTGTATCCAGCCCATCTGACCCCAGAGATTTCCTCAGTGAATCCAGGTCAAACCCTGCCTCCTCCCAGATGAGCATTTTCCAGGTTTTTGCTATGCAACAGGTTTTTTCTGAGAGCGGGGGGACTCAATAGATCTGTATTTTCTAAATTACATATGTCGAAAGATATTCTAGGCACTCTATAATTAGCCAGCAAGGAAAAGCATTTCTGATTCATTAGGTCAACTTTAATGGTTTCCTCATTAAAAGTTTTCACTGTTAAGCTGACAGAAGCTAGAATTTAATAGTAGCTTCCAGCACTTTCTTTATTAGCCCATCTCTATTGAATCAGTCTTTATCACCTGAAGAGATATTTTAAATGGAAATTCCTCAGCCCCAAGCAACCTAGATTGACCAAAGGCCTAGAGATTGCTCTGTCCCTGCTTTAATAAACTGACTGTATATATTGCTGCAAAGGTCAGTCCTCATTAGTCAGTGATGGCTACCCAAGATTTAACATGTTATATTCTAGTACTAATTTGTCATTTGTTGATCCTGACCTAATCTTGCTGATATAAAGTATCTTTTAGAGGGAATTTATCAATATGAATCTCTGGAGACCTCTTACAAGAACTGTTCCCCTCCCACCTGAATCACAGCAGCTAGATAATTCTGTGGTCTGGACAAGCTAACTGCTGTTAATGCAGCAAAATATAGAATTAGGCTCATTTACTGTCCCCTTTGAGTACAAATCAATCAAAGAAAAGTGACAGGCTCATATTCTATGTGCCTGGGAATAAGTACTTTGGCAAGTAGCTCATGGAAGCTTAGATTCCCCTTTGTCACGTTCCAGCCAAATGAAATCACATCTT
This sequence comes from Aegithalos caudatus, assembly GCA_013389925.1. Taxonomy (NCBI): domain Eukaryota; kingdom Metazoa; phylum Chordata; class Aves; order Passeriformes; family Aegithalidae; genus Aegithalos; species Aegithalos caudatus. The sequence goes on along the minus strand of WEIU01009291.1, from coordinate 19,674 downwards.
ATGCTAATATTCTTGTGTGTGCAGGGGAAAGGATTCTTTCTTTAGGAGGGCAGAATTGTGTTTCTTGCATTTTTTACTAATGTCCCAGCTGCTAGACATTGGGATTTCGTGGAGAGCAAACCTACCCAGCTCTAGACAGTAATAATATTATGCAACCTAGTTATCACAGAATTACAAACTGCAAATACAGTAAAGAATTGGGCCCATTGAAACCAATCAAGATTTCCCTTCTTGACTAAAAACTCCTCATTGGGAAACTAACTTAATTGTCTTAACAGCTCTTTAATAGGTCTCTTGCTCTTAGTTTACAAGTCACTCAAAAAAAAGTCAACTCTTCTTCAAACATCTACTTGCTGTGGGAAATTTGAGCAACTCAGAGTGTTTTGAGATAGTTTCTTGTCTAATGAATTAGGTATTGTCCCAATACTCAGGAAATGGGGATTCAACCCATGCAGCTCTCACTGAGGCTGCATCTGACCTTGGAGAAACTCTCTCTCAGGGTTTCAATTTCCACAGACAAAAAGTAAAGGTGACTTTTACCTTCTCCTGTGTTTGGTCTATCTTGTCTATCTGGGTCATAAACTCTATGTTGGCAGGGACTCCCTTTTGCAATTTGTAAAATGCCTAGCATGGCACTTCAAAAGCTGTAACAGCTCATTTAATACAAATTTAAAATAGTAATTCATATGTCAACACAGGGAATTTTTTTCCCATCATAAGTACATTGGTGCCTTAAGTAGAGGTGTTTCTTTTAAACAATACCAGATGAAAGAACTAAGATCACATGAGATGGAAAGACATTACTGGAGGCAGTTCAGCTCCCCACTTCTCCCATCTTACCTACATATAACTTTAGTTGCATTAATATGGAATTTAGCAGCTTGTTAGCTAGAGAAACCTTTTTGGTTAGACACTGAAAATGGCACAGGAGGCAGAGGACTTTAGTCTTGGCCAGAGTGTTTCACTTTACAGAATTCTCTCATTTCAGTAGCAGTTTATAGGGATTCCAGTAATTCAGCTGGCAATGATTTGATTTTTTTGATGGTAATCTCCTCTCAAGGAAAACCAAAACTGGCATCTAAGTTAACATCAAAATGTAGCTATCCATAGCTGCAAAAGCTTACTGGCATGGGAGTGACCTTGGCATCCTTCATCAGTGCCTTCTGATGGTAATGGAGGATTAATACAGGGAGGAGGAGGTAGCAGCAGAATAGGGAATAGATGGGAAAATGTGGGGGCAGTAAAGTAGCAATGAGCTTTTAAAGGTTTTCCATGCCCATAAACCATAAAAAGTGGCTGAGAGGAGTATTTACAGAATCATTCTCTGGAACCAGGGTGAAATAATTCAGTATGACAGCAGTTTAGAGACTCTGTGTAAGAAAAAAAAAATAATTATAGATGAGGAAAATTATAAGCAGCATAGTAGTACTAGCAAGTAGGCACCTTGAACTTCTCGTACTGTCTCTGTTACAGTGGCTACTTTTGACTGCCAAAACACCTCAAACTCCCTTGTCTGCATTAGCATATGTGTCTTAAACAGACTCTCTGTTGCCATCAGCATCATCAGAACAAAGGTCAAGGGTAGCTGTGAAGAATGTCTGCAAGCATGGCATCCAACCATAGGCCCACTTCCAGTTTTTGTTTGGGTTTCAAAAAAAAACACCCTTAGACAAGATGCAGAGTGGCAGACTTCTTGCTGAACAGAGCAATCCTTGAAGTAGGAAATAACAGGAAGGCTTAGAGGCATATGGAACCCATTAGAAATGGCATGTTTGCAGGGACAGATTATAAATTGGATCAACTAGAAAAGCATCTGAAAAAAAGGCCTGCCTACAATTCCATCTTGTGTGAACTGTCACAATCCAGATGAAGTGGGTTTCTAACCAGAGACTTCACTTTTCCATTGTTTCTTCATTTTACCACATTTGGAAAAGGCCCAGAAGTGATGACAGCAGAAGTCCTATACATTGTAAGACCCATCCTGGAACAGAGAGAAAGGGGAGAGGAATGATTGGACACCAAAATAAACAACCATTATATCTCCAGTGTTTACCCAGAACAGAAAGGAATCATTTCAAAGGTTTAGTGAGTCCATAATCCACATTTGGGCAAATCTTCAGACCTGGATGCAGCAGACACACAGCTCTTGCACTATCCCAAAATGACACTCACTGGGGTGCTCCCTGGCAACCCCACACTCTGAGTGTAGATTTCAAATCCTTGCTCCTTCTCTACCTCACAACTTCTGGAGTCAGGCTGCTAACTTCCCTAATTATGCAGATGCAGGGGATTTCAACCTAAAAGAATAGCAACCAGACATTCATTAACATCGGACATGCAAAACAAATTTAGCTAAGCTGATTACTGTAATGGAGTAGCCAAGAGCACTGTTCAAATTGACATGGGAGTAGAAACGCCTTTGATACTCTCAGTACAACGAGCTGTCTATTTTTGTGAAGTCTCATGTTTCCTAATTACCTTAATACTGTAAGAATTAGGTAATACCAATGTACAATCACTCACACCAGGCTGGGTTCACAGCCTTCCATTCTGTGGTGCTTACAGGGAATGTTAATCTGATACAAGAAGCCTGGCTGCGACAGCAGCAGTGGCAGACAGCTTCTGTGGAATAATCAGTTTCACCTCAGGATAAGGAAAACCCTGAAATTCCACAGGGCTGAATTCATGGTGGAGCAAAGGATATGCTTGCAGGCATGAAGGCAGCTGTAGATACGTCCTCCTGAGTTGTGCCTTGTGCCCCTGCCTTGCTAAAACCTTTCTCAGTGACAGCTGCACCACAGCAGACTGTCCCCTTAGAAAGTCTCTTCCTCTCTCTAGCACAGACAAAAATGAGGATGCAGCTGTCTATGAAAGCAGCTCTACTTTCCCAGCTGTGTTTGTACCAGAAGAGACACAACACAACCTCTCATCCCACACATCACCTGCAATCCATGCACAACCCACACAGATCTCAGTATGAGCCTGGCACACCAAAAGAGTGCAGCAACAGAGATGTCCTGACATAATGTGAGAGGAAGTGAGCAGCTACTGAAGAAGGTTCATTTTCCATTTACCCAGCCTGTTCCTGTAACACTCAAATTTAGGCCTGGAGGAGCTGCATAGGTGATGCTGGATGTCAGGTATGATGCATGCTGCAATAGCTGAGCATGTCAGTGCTGGTAGACATGAAGCAGGCCCCTCTGTGCTAACCTCATGGTGTGTGCTTCACACCCCAGTATTTTTCTCTGTGTGTTTATTTATGGGCAGATTTTGAAAAAGAAAGCAAAGCATCCTAAAACGGGAACAGATGGGGTCTGCCTATTATCCCAAATCATTCTATGACAGAATAAAAACAAGCAAAGGCTCATGTGTGGCAACCTGCAGTGCAAGACACAGAGCAGACCCCGCTGACAGGCAGTATCTTGTTGCTGAAGAGACCCAAGCTGGCTCCCCTTTCCCGTTTTTCAGTTGAGTTACTTCTAGTTTGCAATAGTAAGAGTAAGGAATGTGTGTCACAAACACAGCTGAGATTCAAATTTTGGCTCTTGAGTGCAAAGAAAACAGAAAGCCAAGTAGCTAGGAGCAGCGTTAAACTTTCCACAGCTACAAATTGCTCTTTCATGCATGATACATACAATTACAGCATGCTTAAATCCTGGATTATTGGGACAATAGGTTGTAGCAGCTTAAATCCAAGTGAGTCATTAAGCTGTGCCACTTCAGTAGGAATCTGCATGCTTAAAAAGTGCCTGTGTATCATACAGTCCATCTGTGTAACACACAGTCCATACAGCCGAGCTCCAGTAATTAACTAAACTACAATTCCTCATGAACATATTGCTACCATGTGTATATATTAGCATCTTGGCAATATTTTCTTTTTGTAAAAAGATTGAAAGCATTAGTGCCAATGTGGTAAATCTGTCTATGTCTGTCTGTGTGTCTAAGCCTTATGGCTGTTCACAGGGATTGTCTCTCCTTCTCCCCCCTGCTTGCATTAGACAACCAACTGCTTTGGAAACTTCTTTTTCCATTTCAAATAGATTTTGTGTTTCCATATTGAGATAAACCCCCCCAGGAGATGACTAGCAGGCCTCTAGCATCTGAGGCAAGGCTAACAAAGGAGGTCTGTTAGCTGTTGATGATGTTGAGCTGAATTGGAAAGCTTACAGGCAGTTACCATCCAGTGCACCAAGATGCTGGACTGCACTTCATGGTAAGGCAACAATGCAGGTCTGCTGGGAATCTTCAGTGGCTTTTCATCCTCATCACATAACTTGAGAAAGGAAAAAGGAATGTATAACAGGGAAGCCTGATAATTGATTTAGATTCACAGTTCAGGGACAGACTCCAAAACTTGAAGAAACCTTGTTAAAACCAGAGTGTTGCAGAGACTCTGACACAAACCCCAATACTAACTAACAAAAAACCACCAAAACCTGAGGCAGGAATATTTACTCAGCTTGTTCCTCTGATCTCTGCAAGAACATCTATACTGCAAGAGCTCTGAAGATGAAGACCTCTTAATGCTGCAGCCAGCCTGAAGCCCACACATCACAGCACATCAGAATGTAGATTGACCATCTCAGCCCAGTCCTGCCCTGCAGTTCTGCCTGATCATCTCCAGCATATTGCTCACACGCTTCTGGGAGTAAATACAGAAACAGCTAATTGGGCAACAAAAATATGGGCAGGTTATTTCTTACGCTGTACAGAATATCTGGTATCAGGCTCTGGTATCAGAGCCTCTATAAAGCTTGTGGATGACATGTTTCAAGAGTTATCAGTGTCTCAGCTGCAACCCAAATTCTCATCTAGCAAATGTGCTTTCTCAGCTGGAGCATCTAGAGACAGCAAGGCAACCCAAGCTGTGGAAGGCACCACCTCAGTCACAGATGAAAGTCCTTAACAGAGGACCTGCACATCTGGATTGCAGCCACAAAGGCGAGATGCAGCTGCCTGGAGTCTGCTTCACCTCAGGCAGCAGCCTGTGGGAGAGGAGTGTGTGGGAGCCAGATACAGCAGTGTGGTGTGGAACCAGCAGCCCAGGCTTTACCAACACTGTAACATCACAATCCTATAATCTGATTTTAAAAATATATTACTTACCCACAAATGTTTTGCCATAGAACTGCCAGAAAGCTTCTGAAAGCCCCAAGGCAGCAGTAGTCATGCTGCTTCGTCATATAGCTGTAAAGGATCACAAAAAAATCCAAACAGTATCTGGTCCATCATTGCTCCCAAGCTGAAACTATACATGCCAAGCTTTACCACCAGGAAAAAAAATGAGAAAAATGCATAGGGAAAATCCAAATAGACCCCTGATTCCAGTTTTAGAAAGTCGTGCCAGAATTATGATTTGACATTACCTGCTAATCAGTGCTTTGAGAATTCTCTTCCTCATTCTTTACAATATCTCTACATGGAAATATATACCTTAGGAAAAATATTTTAATAAATGGAATGCTAATTAAAATCAAGTTTGTGACCTGAAGCAGTAATCTCAGATTTTTACATATTAACCAGGATTACTAGTGGATAACAGATCAGATTTTTTTTATTATTTTATTTTGGGTCAAAATGAAAGAAAAAAACAAAATATAAGAATTTAAAGACTGAAAATAATACACCCCTCCACTCCCAAAATAAATTAAACGTTTCTATATATTTATTTTTTGGAAGTTTATCTGGAGTGATATGCACCCAAGTGCCTTCTAGGAGTTGCAATATCAGAGCCTCAGGATTAATCCTGACAAGAGAGTGCCCTGCCCACCTCCAACCTCCACCTTTTACAGTAATCATGGGATTCCTACAAAGTTACAGTTGGCAAGTGTTCCTAGTGCTCAATATATTGTGATTATATCTCACAGGAGATATAATCCAGCAAAGGAAAGGACCTGGGGAAAGAACAGCAAAATTAGATGCAAAAACTCAACTCCTACATGGGAGCTGAGCAGATGCAATTGTGCTTTGAACTGACCTGCCATATCCTGATGGGGCCAGCCACAACAAAATATCTTAATTTCATTCAACTCAACATGAAATAGATTTTATTCTCCAATTTTGCATGAGGGAAAAATCTATTTTTTTCTGCTTTCAATCTCACAGTTTTCCTGCTGAAAAGTATTTTGGTTTTGCTTTGATATTTCAGGAGGAAAGGAACAAAACACAGTGCCAGTTAGCAGTACATCAGTAAAAGGATTCAGAAGGAAGAAAATAAAAGGATGGTTGGCACCCACTTTTTAAAACTAATGCTAAGGACTGAGCACTGCTTACACACCTGCCTCAGCACTCACTGTGCTATGGTAGGAAGAAAACTGAGAAAACAGGGCACTGCATGCAGTACATCCCTTTTATCAGGAAAGGAAGCAGATTCTGTCCTTAATAAAACAGCACGGACTGCTGGAAGTTTCATCAGCTCTGCTCCCATGCCCAGGGTCAGGTCATGGGCAGGGTTCCATCATTCCCTTGCACACCAGACTTGGAGAGGAACACCCCAAACACAACTTTATTATTCTTCCCATGCCCACCCCTGGATGATTAGGGAGGCTGAGATGTGGACAAGAAGTGGCAGTGTTTGACTTCCAAGCCCAGACACAGAGAGAAGAACGGTGAACTGAAGCCATCACTGAGCTAAAGCAGAAATAGAACTTGTTGAATTCCAGGGCCAGAAGATCTGATGTGTCTCACTGAAAAGTCAAAAAGTTGTTAAGGAGAACCTGCATTGTCAGGCTGGAGAACAGAAGCCAGATGTGAGCTCAGCAGCTCCCACATGAGTTGGCCTTGCTACCTTGGTAGGACAGGCATGAGATTGTGATGACCTGTCATTGAATTTAGAGCTTTTGCATCATTTTGGTTTGGATAGTTTCATACCCTTTGACTAATTTTTCATGTTAGTAAGTTTGCTGGAATATCTTGGGGGGTTGCATAAAAAAACGTTAGGGAATTCCTGTAGGAACAAGCCCATTTTTTATTTTATAGTTGACATTTGCTCTAAGAACAGGCCTTAGGAACAAAAACCCTTACTGATCTCACAGGTCTATGGTTTAGAGTTGTGTGCATTTTATTTCAGCTGCTCCCTTGTATTCTGACTTGTTCTGCTGTGAGCAACAAGGCCATGCACTTTTCAAATCTGGATTCCCCTGAAGTAAGGCAATCCTGACTACATTCACAAGAGACAGGATATATATTACTACATGGAACCACAAGCCTTTTTTTAATCTTTCAAGTGTGTTATCAGTAGTTTCTGGGATCATCAGCAGTCTTTACTCCTTAATCAACTGCACAACACCCATCACACTGAAGTATGCTTGTGTTTCCAAAAAGCAGCAATTAGTACATCAGTCACTCTGCACTCCGGGTTTGTAAGAAAAGGTGAGCCTGCAACACTGAAGCCTCAGCTGGAATCCATTCTTAAATAAATTAGTGATACTCACTCTAATCATTGTGCAAATAATAATTTCTGAAATTAAATCAATATAGTGTTTAATATTCACAAGAATTCATCGAGCTTGGCATAAAATAATGAATATAAGAGGGCTTCCTTAATTTTTGTATCATATAGTGAATATAAGACTGCAGTTTATTAAATAATCTGTAATTCCTTTGTAAACCAACATAGCTTCATTCTCTCTATAGCTTTCAACAACACAGGGCAGATGGGTTTAGAAACAACACAGATCTGCTCAAAGTCTGTTTTCTCATTATGCCATTCATTAGCCATACCTTGAAGATCAGAATAGCATTTTCCCTACACACTCCAGGCCAACCACGAAACAGTTGCAGTGACTGGGAGACAGCATATACCATTGCTCACCTTTCCAGAGGTTTGTTTCCATCTCATCACTCTAGTTTATGGTATTTTGTGGCTTTCAGATAGAGCATATTTATATATGTATCTCACCACTCCACTGGTCACAACACTCATCATCGTGTGGATCCATCAACCCCAAGTCACCTGTTGGGCCTTAAATACCTGCACCATCATTCTCCACTGAGCCAGTATCTGGGTGCAGTTACATTCTCCATGTTTATGGAAGTGAGGCAGAAGTTTTGCACAGCCTGACATCTTTGACAGTGAACACTTAGCCTAGGAGACAGAGACAGAACTATTCTGGAAATAGACTACAGAGGAGTCATATTGCAAACATGCAAACAACTCTGGAATCCTGGCAGGAAGAGAAATAAACAGTGAAGAATGAAGGGGACACGGTTAGACAAAGTCAGCATCTTGGGAAGCATTTGGTAAAGTGAGAGACAGATTTCATCTTAGTAAACAAGCTATAAAGTTCTCCACAGGAAGAGCAGACATACCACCCTGGATTACTGCAATGTCTAAGCCATTTCTCCTTTGTGATGACTGTCTTAGAAAAATCTTGGTTTTCTGCCTGTTTGTTTACAGAAAACAAAGAAGTGTATGTCTCTTTTGGAATGACAATTTGAAGTCAAATGCCATAACTTGGCCTAGACACACACTCTCATGATGAACACACTTCCCACTTGCAGAAATAAAACAAAGTAAAAAGGTATCTGGGTGTGGTTTTTTTCTTTTTCTTTTTTTTTTTTTTTTTTTT
>WEIU01009290.1:546885-598372 GCA_013389925.1 Aegithalos caudatus | reverse complement strand
AGCTAAACTCTTTGACATGAGTCACCATGTCATAAGAATGAAGAAATTAAAGTCATGCATTTACTAATCTTTCCAGAATTAAAAAAGCAACAAGAGTGTGAAATAAAAACTAAAGGTAAAGTAATAAACCAAAACTCTCTGAGAATATTTGTTCCTTAATACCAAGTACTATCACAGATATAAAGCAATTTCAGAAGTTCTGTTGCTTTCAGTTCCCATTACAGTTTTGAGCAATTTCAGTTATTTTTTTTTAACTCCTTGGCTTAGCACATAGTTTTCATCATAGGTATCATTGTACAACTTTGGAAATATGCAATCTCATAGTCAGAAATCATCAAGTTTCGTTCCGTCTTTAATATCTATGCAAGTTTGATTTTATTAAAAAAAATGTATCGTCCTCAAGTGAAATAAAAATGGTTTAAGACACAGACACTTAAGAACAAAAATAGCTGTAAGGAATCTAGACTAGAGAAATAATGATTTCCTAGTTTCATAATTTCTATCTCATTCAGCAGAATTTTCAAACTTTTTGCAGATCCCTTGCCAATGGAAGCTTACATTATGAATTTGAGGCATGAACTTACAGACTACTTACTCTCCTAGTCATCATATTAGAGAAATTAATCTGGCCACACACACAAAAAACCAACCACAGCTAGAAGCACTAACAAAAAGAAAAAAATTAGGAAAGTCAAGTGGGATAGAGATCAGTTATAAGTTGACATAAATAGTTTGTGGAAACTTGGGTTAGAGAATTGACACCTTCCCACCATGTTTTTAGAACACTACTACCTTAGATGGATCGTGTTCATCACCTATTTGGATTTCTACCTAGGAAACATTGGCAGTGAATTCAAAAGAACTCTCTTGATCCCAGGAAGGTCATAGGAGAGCTGCTAGGAACTTACCAGCTTATAAAACACTCTTGTACCAATAAATTCATTTAACATCTGTTGTAAGCTGAAACCCTCATGGTGCCTCGTTGAGATTCTTCTCTTTCATTGCACTTTTGTTTACCATATGAGGAATATTTTCAAGCTGCAGCTGTGTCTAGAAACTCCATACAAATTAAAAGGAAACCTAGCAACATAGAATATTGACTTCTTTCCTTTTTTTTTAAACCACCAGATTTCATGGGGAAATGACCTAGAAGAAAAACATTGCAATTTCATAGATGTCCCAGAAAAGATGAACAGCAAGACTCAAAGTAACACATTTCTCCTATGGAGCGTGCTATATATTTTGCGGTATTTGTGACTGAATTTCTACAGGGTAAAAACTGTCATACCTGCGAGATGACTCTCCCATTGGCAGCTTAGATCAGTATTTCAATTTTCCCTTTCTCAGCCAGTTGAAATCATTCTAGGTATGACAAATGCTTGTTTCTATAAAGAAATACATACAAGGGCACTCCCCAAAAACTGATCAAAGCTTGTATTTCTCAACAGAGGCTTAGTTTTTTCCAACAACCACTGAGCCCTTCTGGATCGATATACAGCTGCTTGATACATCACAGCTGAGATAAATGCCTCAGGAGCTGTGGACCATTTCCAAAGGCCAGATGTCCTTGCAGAGACATCCTGCAAGTCTGTTTTTGAAGCAGATTTATAGAGTCCTGAAGAAGTGCATAGGACAAGCTCTCTACAGGACTGTAGCTTGCTGTCAACCTGGCACAAGTCTGGCATATTGGAGCTAGTATATTCCAGTGAAACACACTAACATATCTAAGAGCTGACACATCAATGCCAAGATCCACTCCCAGCTGGCAGTGTGGACAGGTTGCACTAGGTTTGGCTTCCTCCCATCCTCTAAGACTATCTCAGACAGCCTCACACCCTAAAGCATACTTGCATGTCCTTGTGCCAAGTCACAGATTTTCATGCTACAAAGACATGTCATTTCACAGGCTCTGAATTCATCACTTCTACCCTGGATCACCTTTGAGTGGGACTGAGGCTCTGCATGGGGCTTGCAAGAGATTTATGGCAACTACTACAAGTATGCTGTGGTACTTGGCCTCAGTTCCCTAACACAGTTCCTGGCTCCATTTCACCTGGAACAGACAGAGGCTCAGATTCCCTCAGCCTCATAACAGAAAGGCAAGAAAATCAGAAAGATGTCCCACTCTTTCAGAGATGCTCCCCTCATGCCCCACACCAATTTTCACTTACACGCTCAACATTTATGAAGGACAATAGACTCTGTGTTTTGCTGTTCCTCATGTTCCCTCCTTCTTCATCTGTGTTGTGAACTTCTTCATCAGGCCTCAGGTGGACTGTTGTTGTTTTGCACTGACCAGTACAATTGTCTTTACTGCAGTCATCAGCTCAGATATTAATCCCCTAAAGGAACAAAGACATACTTTTTTTGTCCTTTTCTCCATTGATTGCATTTTTAGCTGTTGAAGCACTCCTATAGCCACATGTACCAAACTAAATTAATTCACCAAAGCCCTTAAGGCACAATCTCAGCATACAAAAGAAACCTGCCCATAAGAAAACAGATTCACCACCTGCATAACAGGCAACTCTGCCAATACAAAAGGATCTGTTGTACCAAAGAAAAAAACGTAGAAAATTCCAGTTACATCCTTCTACTGTGATTAAGTACAGCCACTGGCAAACCAATACTTAAAATGCCAGCATGAAAACTGCATAAAAGGTTAGAGTACTCCTTTTACTATGTGGTTTTAAGAGAAATGTTTTCCTTTTCCTCCCACCAGTATCTGATGTCCCAAAACAAAGGTGATAAAACCCAAACACTCATGGAAACTAAAACATTACATCCATTTAAAAAATAATAAATCTTGCCATTTAGAGAAAAATATGTTCGGACAGCATGTATTTATATGAAAAATCTCTTCAGTGTTAGCCTAGAATAGAAGTTTGAGAAGCTCTCCTCCATCCAGCACTTAGCCTGGGGCACTGACTAATTGAAACAAATTAATATTGATTTTATACCATTTTTCACAGGTCCATGCAAAATCTTGTTTCCCTAGGTTCTCCAAGTACATAGCTCTGCTTTCTAAATTCATCCATTTTATAACACTATTCCATATAATACAGGTTCTTAACACTGGTCCCTGTAAAAGGCAGAAGGAATAATCACAAAATCATTTAGGTTGGAAAAGATGTCTCAGATCATTGAGTCCAACCTTTGATCACTACTTGGTGTCACTAGGTGCTACATCCAGTCATTTCTTGAACATTTCTGGGGATGGTGATTCCACCCCCTGCCTGGCAAGTCCATTCCAAAGTTTAACAATTCTTTCCATGAAGAAATTTCTCCTGATTCCAAACTGTACCTCTCCTGGTACATCTTGAGGCTATGTCCTCTCCTGCTGTCCCTAATGTGCAACTAATTTCCAGGAGAGCATTAGGGATGGCCAGAAAACCTAAACCAGTCCATTTTACTGGCAGGTCAGAGGGCAGATGGTAAAGGGCACGAATGGTAATCATATCTAATACCCCAGAAACCTGAACCCCAGAGTTCCTCAGCAGCAGCACAGACACATCACTGCTGAGAAGGCAGAGCAGATAAGGCTACACGCTTGTTCTTACATGGTGCAAATGAATGTGCAGTTACCTTTCTAGTGCTTTGACAGAAGAGACCGACACACTTCTGACACAAACTGCAGAGCACACAGCCTTTGCCAAATGCTTACACAACATTATCAGCCTAGTTACGAACAGAAAGATCGTTTCTGTTTAACAAAGATAAAACCAAAGCTGTTTTTTAAGCATAAGTGAAGGGAGAAGCTGAAACAAATGCATCTTTTCTCTTCATGAAACCAGGAAAATAAAAGACATTTGTAACAACATGATTTATAGATCACTTCTTGCTTTTCTCAGGGGAAGATCAGAAATAGCCACAAATAGATTTATAGGCAGACTAACCCATTTAAATGTTAAATTGCAATCAAATCTGGCATGAGCTAGAACATTAGTGCCTGGTTTCCTATCTGTTGACGTCCCACACAGCAAAATCTTCCAATTACAATGAAATTGCATTTCTGCTGGTGATGCAGAAGGGAGTTTGGGTGGGGATTTTTTCCTAGAACTCAATGCTAATGTTTTCCATTGGCCTGGGCATCACTGAGGAATTAACTTTTCAGTGATCCACCTCTTCTCTTTTCATGAAAAGTTCTGCTACAATTGCTACACAGTCTTGGATTAGCAAGTTTCATCAACTGCCTTGCATCGCTCCTGTGTCAGATTTCAATTCAGAAAGTCTCAAGGCCTTAAGGCAGGTGTGCCCAATCAAGACACCATTCCAGGGAATGGCAGACTGCTCAACAGGTCTGTCTCTTATGTATTGTTCACAACATCTCACAATACTTGTATTCCAGGTACTTTGTGCCCTCAGTCACTTCTATGGGTCCAACCTTGCAAGCAGGTGCAGTCTCCTGTAATGCACCAGAGTGCACTGGAGCACGAGGCACTGCACAGTGACAGAGCTCAAGGCTCATCACTCCAAGGGAGAACACAGATTAGTAAAGAGCACAGGGACATATGTTACCACTCCATAGAAAAAGTTGGAATTTTGTGTTGCTAACCACTGCTTTACATCTATCCAATTGATGTTGAACTGCTGGAAGTTCAACTAAATATATAATTTCAGGTTTTTGAGAGAGAAACCTAAATATTTCAGCATAAGTGTCAATGAAGCAAAATTCCTTTACAGATCATCCCTGTACTAATTTTAGAAATTCTCAGCTAGTGGAGGTCAGGGAGGATAGACTGGATGTGTTTATCCAGGAGGCTATAGCTTTCAGCACTAGCTTTCTTAGTAATCTATGTTGAAGCCTCAAATTCAACATTTAATAAGGTCTCTAAAATTTAGACCACGTCATGAATCCTGGTGATGACATATGCAAATAAAAATCAGAAAATATAATAAATAATGACCACAGCATGTAAGCAAAAACCCTGTCACTATGAAGCCAAGAACTTCAGCACATTCCTTACTAGTTTGCTTAAGCAATTTTGTCGATCTTTTCTGCTTCCAAGGGATGTACTAACTCAGCAATAAGTGGGTATGCATTTAGATGTCATGAAAAACCTACTAGTAAGCCCTAAATATAAGCTCCAGTTTCTTCCCAACACCATCTGTATTGAGATGGGATTAGCAGTTTTTTAAATATACTCCAGCCCATATTTCTTCATCAGTTCTCTTAGTGTTTGATATTAAACTTTCCTCCTGTGGCTCTCAAAGTTTAAGCACTTCCCCCACTGTCCTTCTGCTTGCCATTTTGCCAGGTGTCACCAGTCTATTAGGGGAAATCTCTCACTCAAGGAAATTCTTCTGTTATCAAGTCCCACACTAGTACTTCTATTTCACCAAAAAACACAATAAAATATTGCTATATTGCATTGATACTTTGCAGCTATTTTGGAAAATCATCTTTAAAGAGAGGCTAGGTTAAAAAGTAAATAAAAATTAATTAAAATTAAAATTAAAATAATGCAATTTCAACATTTCTATATGAATAAACAGAAAAATTAAACACTTCCATTTCTTCTCCCTCAGTTCAAGAGGTTTGTCACTTCTTGTGCCAGTTGCACTACTTTGAAGTTATACTGGCACATGGAGATTATTTCCACTCTCTTTCCACTTCCCTCTTGGTATTCACTGCTCCCAAAAATATTAATAAAACTTTGTATAGCTAAATGCAAACACCTCCCAACCTGCAGGAAACAGAATCTGTATCTGTCTTGAAGGTTAATAAGCTAGAAATAAGACATTGACACTTTGCATGGTTATGTGAGTGAAATAAATACAGGATTCCATTTTCCATCTCAAAATGGCAAAACAGGCACCTACTAAATTAGTTCTACCTTGTTTTTATTGCCCTTAAATGAATCTGCACAGTGGTAAACATTCAGGGAAAGATGTTTTTCAAGTGACTTATCCCAAGTCACCATGAAAATGGTGACTATTTTATTGCTCTGCAAATATATTTACTGTAACTACATGTGAAAGTTGCTGAGAGGGCTAGTTCTAATAGCAGAAGGAAAGGTAAGAATTAAAAGGTCCTTTTTCTTCTTAAGAGGAAGTACTCCAGCTGGGGGCAGGAGTTAGGGAGGCAAGCAGGGAGAAACCAGTCATGCAGATAAGCAGGGCCAACTGGCTTCCTTTGATGAGCTGGCGAGGAAGTACTAATTTAAAAACCCAAGGGGAATGACAAAACATCTACAAATTAGTTCAAGATGCTGGAGGTGCCAAGTGTGACCTCAACATCTGGAAGCCTTCCAGCTTCTGAATCAGTCCATAGGGGCCTGTTCAGAACCCTCCTAAAGAGCATTCAACCATCAGAACACCCAGATACCAGTTATATCACAAATACCATAGCTGCAAGACTTGCTCTTTAGAAAGGCATGTAATACTCTGTGTGTGTGTACATTGAAAACTGATAGGAAAACAACGTGCCTTTTTGATTATTTAACTTGATACTCCACTCCATTATATCTGAACTTAATTTATTAAAATAAAAGTTAATGGAATATTTATAAGCATCACAGAACACTTCCAAGAATAAAAAGTGTTTCTATTTCACTCCTTGTGAATGTCCTTAACTAGTGCCAGACAAAACATACCATTGTGTTAGCCAAAGTGAAACTAATTGGAGAATTGAAATCCTTCCTATTACTGGAACAGAATTCACTCTAACATACATCATTTATAAATTAATCAGCACCGATAAGCCATCACTTACAACACCAATCTACTCGACAAAATAACTTCTCTAGTTCCTGGCCTGTCACTGAGCCATCTCCCAACCATTGTAATTAGGTCCCAGTCAAACATACCAGCTTCCATTCAACAGCAAAGCTTAGAAATGTCTCACTATTTACTTTGTGACTGAAAGCATGTTCCCATTCCTAAAGACACAAAGAAGGGCTGATAGAAAGAGGAAAAAGAGTGAAAAGAACATTATCAAAGCAGGTCAGTCAATATAGCAAACTTAAAACCTAACCTATTAAATCTCAGTCTGATCCGCACACAGGGAAGATTGCTGCCCTTTTTTCCTGTGGGAACTTGTACCTAGGCAAGTGCTGTAGAAGAGATATCTTGTAGGTCTTTTCTTACTGACAACATCTAAGAAATGAGATTTTCCCATATGCCCCTTGTGAGAGAATCAGTTCAAGCTACCAAGATGGTCAGAAATCTGTCCTGCATAAGCTAACTGAAAGGAAAAATACAAACAGTAACTTTTTCATGGACTTGGCTGAAAAATGAGAGTTACAAGGGCAGAAATAATAATTTACTCTTAATTATTGTAACAAGATTATGCTAGATGTAGATGCATTTTTATAATGGAAGTTCCATAATACTGCATTTACATGACAATTTTAAGTGGTAATGAAAATTTCTAATCTTTGTTGCAATTTATCATAGAATTAGCTAAAAAACAGGTCTGCTTCACCCACTAAGGCTTTAGACTGAAAAATTCACAAAACATCTTATATAGCAGAGATGAAACAGTTACTGTTGCTATTATAAGAAGTTTCAGAACTTTAAATAGCAAATCAGCTAAGCCTGGGTAGGAAAATTATTGAGTCTAGTGAATTTAATAAAAGCAGGCTACATTAGAACCCAGTAATTACAGCTCTTCATTTTATCAGCATTAGTGAAACTCTTGCATACTACACCAAGAATAAGTCTTGGGCAACATGGCAGCAACAGAATGGTCCTGCAGGATTTGTTGGTATGAATAATAACACATCTCACTCTGTCTTATCTTTGACATCTAGTGAAAGGGAAAGCTCAGGCTGAATTGCAGAATCACTCAGGTTGGTATGGACCAGAGTGGGTCACCTGGTCCAGCCTCCCGACTCAAGGAATCCCTGCACAAGTTAAATCTTAACATTATTTGAGCTAGCACCAGTAGATGGCATTCCAACTCAGGAGCCTTGCCCATAGTGTACAGTAACAAACATGAACTCTCACCCTCACTCGGCAAAGGTCATCTGGAAAGCTGAAATTAGTGTGCTGAAGATTGAAAGATACTTGAATAGAAAATCTGTTACTCTTTGAAGTAACTTAAATCCCCATATATTTGAATGAACATTTTATATCTGCTGTTGTACAGCTGTATTTGTAATTTGTTTTTAAAGAAACAATCTTGTTGGTGTGTTTTGAAAGCCAACTTTTTCTATTTTATCTGTTTTGAAGGTCCATTGCTTCTCTGAGCACACAAAAAAACCCACCCTAATGACTGAGTTGTTTAAAACTGAGGTGATTTTTTTCCTTTGACAGGAATGCCTATACAAGTATGACATATTTTCAAGCTCTAAGAGGAGTATGGACATTTCACACATGTCCAGTGTTACATATAGCACATATCCAGTGTTATTTCATTTTATAAATGGATAAGAACCATTAAATCTAAACCATCATTGCATAACTAAACTTGTGAACCAGTTCACTGAAACAAGCCAGAAAACACTGGGTAAGCAACACTCACACAGAGTGATTCTGCTACTGCGGTTGAGACAGCACCTCATCATAAACCAAATTGCAAGTAAACCAAAATTTTCTCAAAACAATTTTAGCAATACAGCTGAAAATTAAAAAAGAAAAAAGGAGCCTAAAATAAATTTAAATCTTGAAGCCTGATTTGACTAAATTATTATCACAAAAACCATTAGCACAATACTATTTATGGCCTAGGCAAGAGCTACTGACCCATTTTGAGAACAGACAATTTAACTCTTTAAACCTTTACTCAGTTTTTAATCACTACAGTGACATAATTTGAGATAGATCCCTAAATGCAGTGGAAGTACCCTAGACTACCATTTCAAGAAGAAGTGGTATTTAGTCCACTGTCCAAAAAAACATCAGAAGGCAACTTTGGTTACTGTGGGTCTGAGGATAGTTGTGTAATAATCCTATTATAGCACTGGGTTTAGACAGGAAGCTCTACAGAGAATGAGAATCAGTTTTGGTTTTGTGCATTTGAAGATCATTACTGCATTGACATATGTTCCAGGTCAGAATACTGAGTTGTCACATTTTCCCCTTAAGAAGGTGGGAAGCATTCTCTTGGGATCAGATTATCTTCCTCTTGATTATTTTCCTCAATTTTCCACAACTGTAGTGTTGTGGAAAATTGAGTTTACCAGTTCAGTTTGGTTTTCCTTCTACGAGGTACCCCATTAAGATACCCAAAGATTTCTTTCCTCTTGTCAAGTCAAGCATAAAGACCATGCAGTCACACCAAAAATTCCTCAAGGAAAATTACTTGCCAGCACTAAGTGGCAGCTGCTCCAATTTCTTCCCTGGCCTGCATCCACACACCATCCTTCTGTTGAGTCAGGAAATATCTACAGTGCCACAGAAGAAACTTTCCCTGCAGCCCACCACATCATACCATACTCAGAGGAATTTCTCAACAACTGGTCTGCACAACCAAGCTGGAGGCAACTTGCACAAAACACATGCTGGATTTCTAACCACAGCTGAGAGAGTGGACTCTTCATTTCATATGAAGGATTATCAAAGTGGTACATTCCCTTNAAAAAAAAAAAAGTTACATTATATTTCATTAGGCTATTTCTGTTTCTGCTGTCATCAGCAGCATCTACCACTTGCTATTCCACTTTTTTAGCTGATAGGTAATATTGGTTCTCTTCCACATCATAGGATTTTTTTACTTGCAGACTTTTCAAGATAGGTAAGGGCTGTTTAAATCTTGTTTACATCTTGCTTGAAGAGGATTTTAAATAGGATAAAACTCCCCAAAAAATCTGAAGCAGAAAAGGGCTGGGGCAAAGAACAAAGAGAGATGGGAATTGTGCGGAAGGGCAAGAATTTCCCTAACCACCAAAGTACAGATTTGCAGCTGGACCACCAGAGGCTTATCATGACATTTCAGTCTACTCTCTTGGAGGTTTGTTCTAAGTGCAACAAGGCTGAAAACATTCACCACCACTAACTGCAGCCTGTACACTGACATGAGCAAAGAAAATGTCTGAGGAGTTTCATGTCCATGGGATCTTCTGTACATCTTTCAGTGCCACACTGGGGACAATCACTCCATTCACCCCACACAGTCAGTTGAATTTGGACTGTTTTCTGGACTCACATGCATGTCAGCAAACTCAAGAACTGAAGAGCAACTGTAACTCAGGGTACATAAAACACATTTAAACAGTGTGGGTTTTGCCATTAAGGAGCCCTAGAGTTCAGGGAGTAGCAAAAGCTCAGATGTTTCAAAAAGTCAGAAAATTTCTTACTTTCAAGAAATTTTAAGCCAGCATCTGTTCTCTTACTCCATTTTCAAACTCACTTGCTAATAAAGCACCATCTAGCATCCATTCTACCAACATAAAGTTATTCAACAAAAAGCATCTAAGACAATTAGTTGCTAATGTTAAAATAGAGTTTTCTAATTCTAAATGCTGAGGGTGTTTAAACCAGCAAGCTTCCCAGCCTCCCTGGGTAGATGAAATTATTTGATACATATTTCCCATATATTCATGCATATTTCATGAGGTCCACAGACACTTTTGTTCTGTAGCTACCTTAGTCTCATTCCTTGTTCTTGCAATACTTCAACTGGGAACCTGTAGTTTTTGTTTTATTCTTTGATAGCAGAGGGGGAAAAATCCATTGTATGCAAATTCTGCAGAGCCTTATGTTTTTTTTTCACCTCCCTCCATGTCTACAGTATATATTAGACTAATGGTCACAGGATTTCTGTAACATTCAGTTATCATTAAAGTTGATAATGAGAAAACAAATTTGTTTTCCAACACTGATGGTAAAAGTTAGCATTGGTTTTTCTTGCAACTCAAGGAAAAAGGGTAATCAAAAGGTTAGGACTCCTGTCTCTACACCTGATGCAAAAAGCATTATGAAAACCGATTACTACATAGAGGATAAAATTCCAAGTGTTTTGGCCTACATAGTAGGAACTCTCAGGATGTGACTTGCCACTCAAAACTCAGGCATACCTGTGTTTTCAGCTATGTCCATGTCCTCCTAACAGTCTGAAGAAGAAAACCAATCCTTTTCCACATTAAAGTATACACAGTCTTCAACCAGAGATGCATGCACAGTTAGAGCAACCAGGGCTTTGCCACATCAGTCTCAGACCTGAAACTCATTCTGAGACATTCTTAATACTCATCAGCATCAAGAGTGGCAGATCTTACAGGACTGGGTGAATTCTAAATAACTGTGTTCACAGTCTTTAATACTGCAGGAACTCTGTTAGTTTACTATGGAACCCAGCAGAAAGCAACAGCATGGATTTAGGGAAAAATCTCCAGGTCATGCTGTATTCCAAAAGCCATGTACTGAATACACAAGGAAGTAGATGGGTTTGATTTTAATCGGCACTGCACTTCAAGCAGGCGCTCATCTAATCCCGTTTGAGGATGCAGTCACACTGAATAAGGGAGCTGCACTGAAGGAAGAACAATGCTGCACAAAAATCTGCTGTACTGCTTTAGGCCACAGTTGAGAGGTATTTTACAGCAGTACAAAAACTACAAAGAAGTTAAGCCACTGGTACTTTTGAAAGCAAGAAATTCTCTCAAAATTATTTCCATTTTTCCTTCTTGGATATCAGGATAATGTCAAAAACCGCCCTTATTTCCAGCAAATGGCAAAACGAGCACTCTTTAATGAAAAACTCACTGTAAAGAGTGAAGTCAGGTTCTGTCAGGTGCTTGGGTGAATAACTGTGGCATCAACATAAGGATGGCACCATATGCAGACCTTGGAGACATGCTCTCTGACCTACCCCTTACTATAAAGTCTGGGGCAGCTTTAAATAATTCTTTCTCTCGGGTCCTGCTGGCACATTTAAGGGAGTCTCCAGGAATGTACAGCCACCCAGCATTTCCTCACACAGTTGACATTCACCATGTCACTGTGCATGCAGCACCTGAGGCCTGGCCAGGCTGTCTGGTGACTGCATTCCAGGGAGGAAACAGCTGGGCTGGCCCCTTCCCAGCAAGGAACCCTGTGCCTGGAGATGTGCTCCTAGAGTGTACAAGGGACCATCTTTGGCCCCTGTCATGGCACCCCAGTAGCTTTCCAGCAGGGAGGTGTTTTTGTGCTTGAGGTGTCCACAGCGCTGCTCAGGACTTGCCTCACAGCCAGAGTGAACCCACCACAGGGTGTGCTGCAGAAATGGGATTTCCTGCACTTCCTTGGAGAAAGAAGGGAAATAACCTCCATTTCTGACAGAAATGACATCTGACAGGATGCCCTGACAAATGCTCCTGCCACCTGGAACTGAAGCTACAGCAGCCAGACTGTGCTGCCCTCACAGGTGGGAGGAGGGTGGGCTGCAAGGACACAGCCAGCCTGGGGGCAGAACAGGCTCCTGATCCAACACAATGAGCAGAAATGAGGTGTTACACAAATCAAGTGTTTAGCACCCTTTCCCAGAGCTCTGTGGGTTCACAGCTCACTCCTTCCAACAGGTATTTCATGCTGTAAGTGAAGCCTGAGCCTCTACATCTGTAGCCACAGTTCAGGAAATCAGTTAATTCAATCACATGGTGAGAATTGCTGATTCATGGTGCAGCAGCTCCTGTCTGCAGCCTAACCTTTGCAAGCAACCACTGCTTGGAAAGTGAAATCAAATCCTGCCCTTACCAAAGTCATCATTGGATGATCCTGTAGTAAAAGGTGATTTTACATTGTCTCATTCTGGGTAGAACCAGGAAATGTAAAAATATCAATAAAATATCAATTAAATTATATTTTTATATCATTTTCACTGTTTTGAATGAAAATAATAAAGAGAGAGAGAGAGAGAGAGAGAAGAAAAAAAAGCAAGTAACATTTCAAGCTATTCCCCAAAACACAGGGTCAGTATATTCTTACTCCTAGTAATGAATCTGAAAATTCATTCAGTGATCACAAGTTACCACTGACACCTTGTTCCTATAGATTTTTCCTACAGTAAAAATCACCTTATTTTTTCATTGCTGGGCCCACTCTCCCTATTACTTAGGGTATGGAACAAGTCTTGACTTCACACTACTGGACATGCTGACCTTCAGTGTGTCTTTTTCCCCACAGAAAAATCTTCAATTCTGTTTGACATGGGAAGAACCTAACAAGGTCTCTATAGTCCTTGCATACACAAAAACCTTCTATCAAAATTGAGTTACTGTGACCTGAGCCTTCCAAGCTAACAATAAAGACTCTGATATTTGTGGAACAAAGATTTTCTTTTCCCAATTTGTGTACCTTGAGTGTTGTGTTCAAAGCTAAAAGCATTGTTTTATGAAAAGATGAGTCCACCAAAAGCCATGGCCTTATGCAATATGCATGTACAATAAACACATTCCATGGTGTATGACATTAAAGACTTAGAAATATTGAAATATGCATTAGCAATCTGAATAAAGATAGGTCAGCTGGATCTGAGCTACATCTGTGTCTTGCAAAGGTTACAAGTGAATGTCACCTTAACTACATCTGCATTGCATTAAAGTAAAAAGTCCCAATTACTGAATGAAGAAACAGAGGGGAATTATTCAGATTTAAAGTGGCTCCTGCAGGGCAGGACTGTCATAAAAACTGGGTCACAGTTGGCCAATGGCAGAATTTAGTCTAAAAGTTGGCCAATGGCAGAATTTAGTCTAAAAGTTGGCCAATGGCAGAATTTAGTCTAAAAGTTGGCCAATGGCAGAATTTAGTCTAAAAATAATAAATGGATAGATGCACCAAAAAAAAAAACTCTTGAATTCTAATTAAAGGCTAATTTTGTATACTACCAAAAACTTTGGCAGAAGCCCAATTGACAAAGCAAGGAGCAGCTAATGAACTAAAATTTAAAAAAAAAAAAAAAAAAAAAAAAAAAAAAAAAAAAAAAAAAACAAGAAAAAAAATAACCCCAAAGAGAAAAAAAAAAAGCAGAAACAAGAATAGGCAGCAGAGGACTATAAAATATTGCTTAGGGAGTCAGGGATGGTGTCAGTAAAGACAGAGCCTAGTTAAAGCTCAAGCTGCCCAGGGGCATAACAGGTAAAAGGAAAAGAATACTGTAAGCAGCCTTGTTGCAAACTGAGGATCAAAGAAAATGTGAAACTGGTGTTTAACAGGGAAATACTGAAAGATTTTTTTGCCTCAGTCTTCAAAACATTTCCATAATTTCATACACATCTGCAGTTTGAGGAATGAGGAAACACAAAAGTAAGAGAGTTAAGGACTATTTAGAGTCATTGGGTATATTCATGGCTACAGAGATACATGAGACACACGGAAGGATGATTAAAACTTGGGTGATATGATTGTGAATTCATATCATCATAAGCATTTGTGATTTTCCAGGGAAGTCCATGGAAAGGGGCTAAATATTGCAGTCATCTTTAAGAAGGCTGCAGAGGATCTGAGGAACAAAATACTGGCCAGCTTTGGATCACTCCCTAGAAAGACCATGCAGCACAACTCTTGAGGATCCATTTCCAAACAACTGAAGGACAAGAAGGCAGTGAGGAAAAATGTGGATTTACAAAGGGCAGATCAGCACCGATTATCTGCTTTCTCTAATGAAATTACTTGCTACATGGACAAGGGGGCGGTAGTGAATAGGACATGGACCCCACAGTGACTTCATGCATCAAAGCCACCAGTTTTATCATTGTAAGAGCTTCTCCCATTAAGTCACAAGTACCATGTCTCAACTGCAAAAATACCCGTGGCTGCTCCAGCTTTCCACAATCATTTGCTTCTCCTTCCTGGCACTTTGAACCTCCTGCCTCAGGTTTGCCTGTTTTCACAGAACCATAAAATGGGTAAGATTGGAAGGGAACACAATGGATCACCTGGTCCAATCTCCCTGGTCAAGCAGGGCCATCCTTGAGCACAAGGCAGATGGATTTGTGTCCACAGGATTCTTGAATATCTCCAGTGAGGGAGACTCCACACCCTCTCTGGGCAATCTCTTACAGTGCTCAGTCACCCATGCAGTCAAGTTCTTCCTGATGTTCAGGTGGAACTTCCTGTGCATCACTTTCTACCCACTGCCTCCTGTCCTATTGCTCAGCACCACAAAGAGCCCAGATCCATCATCTTGACATCCTCCCAGGGGTATCAGCCACTCCTCCCAACTTTGTGTCATCAGTCATCTTGCTGAGAAAGCATCTGCCCCTTCATCCAAGCCATGCATGAACAAGTTAAACAGTACAGGGGCCCAGTATTGAACCTTGGGGGACACCAAGGTTAGTGACAGGTCTCCAACTAGACTCTACTTTTGCCTGTTTCATGCCATAAGACAGCCCCCCGATGAGTATTCTGTAGAGCTGCTGAACTGTACGAGACATAGAACAGTGATTAAGTGTGATGGTCCTCCTGTTCTATGAACTAATAATCTTTATGTATTCCACAGGGTTTTGCTCCCCAGAATGAACCCGGAGTTACCAAAAATGTTCGATTAATCCTAAAAACTCTAACTTAAGAAGTTTTCTTCTAGTCATTTTACATCTTCTAGATAATTGTCTTCTTATATTAATTCCAGTTGAGTAAACATTTTGGGCAAGACTGTGGCCAGCCCCTAGACACAACATACCTCATTTCCTTTAGTCAATCACAACCTGTTTTCCTCTTTTCACAGATATAAAAAAGAAAAAAATGCATGCAGATCAGTGTCTGTGTATTCAGTTTCCTCTTGCTTTGTATACATGTTAGAAGATGAGGATGAAAGCAGGATCATTGTGCTGAATTCCTCTCATCTTTATTTGCACACATCTTAAAAGTTCACTTTTTTAAAAGAATATGCTATGTTACGCCTAGGGAAGTTTCAGTTTTGCGCCAGTATTTTGTAACTCTTTATATTATTTCTTAATATAACATCAAAAAAGTTTCTGACAAACTGTTTACTTTAGAGTATTGTCATTTTAATCATAAAAGTTCAAACTGAGTTCTTCAAAATAAATAAAGCAGGAAAATATTGTTGTGTTTTTCTAAGTGAAAATGAATTTAACTAAAATTCTACATTGATTGGGGCCACACTTTTATGGATCTGTCCTGGTTTCAGCTGAGATAAAGTTATATTTCTTCTTGGTAGCTGGTACAGTGTTGTGTTTTGCATTCAGTATGAGAATAATGTTTGACAGAACACTATATTTTAGATGTTGGTAAGTAGTGTTTAGCCAAAGTCATGGACATTTCCTAGTACACAAGAAGCCAGGAGGGAGCATGGCCAGGACAGCTGACTATACCGGCCAAAGTGATATTCCATATCATAGAATGCCATGCCCAGCATATAAACTGGGGGAAGCTGGCCAGGAGCTGCCAATTGGTGCTCAGGGGGGGACAGCACATCAGTCAGCAGGAGGTGAGCAACTGCATTATGCATCACTTGTTGTTCCTGGATTTTATGGGTTTCTTTCCTTCTCCTTTTCAAGACTATTATTATTGTTGTTACTTGTTAAAGGAAAATGTTGCCTAGTGAGTCAAATACCAGTACTTAATGCTAAACAAAGAAAGATAATCCCTGCCATTTGCATTCTGTGTTTTTGTAGGACTGCAGAAGCAGGGCAACTTCCATTTTTTTTTTTTTTTTTTCAATTATTAAACTGTTCTTATCTCAGACCATGGATTCTACCTTTTCCAATTCTACTCCCTATCCCACCAGAGGCAGGGTGGGCAGTGAGCAAGCTGCTAAGTGGTACTTAGTTGCTGAGTGGAGTTAAACCACAACAAGACATAAAAGAAGAACAATCAAAGACACTCAATTACACCAGTAATTAACTGGGATCAGAATCAGACCAGAAGCTTCATGTATCTACTGCTGTCTGGAGGTTTGCTAAAGGTAATGCAGTGATGGAAATACTCCCACTCACTGGGAGGCTGCAAATCCATATCACTATTTTCTCTGCAGTTGGCCTGCTACTGCAATCCTACAAAAACATGGAATAGCAGCCAGAGTGTGGTGGAAAGTGCTTATCTGTTAGCATTAAGTATTGACATTCATCTCAGAAGTGAACATTTTCTTTTAACCAAAGGTCTGATCCTGCAGGAAATTAGCACATTCATTTGATCCACACACAGAGCAAAACAACCTCTTACTCCATTGGGATCAAGGCTGCAAAATCAAATTATTCCATTCTGTTATGAGACTGGAGGTGGAAGCTGTAAAAGTATTTTTTGATTCTTGCAAGGACATGGGAACTGACAATTGCAATGGTAAACATAGTATTTCAAATATTACATCCTTTTGATATATAGTTCTATCAGCAAATTAAATGGTTGCATCTAAGATTAAGAAGTTGCAGAAATCTGACTAAAACAGATGTCCTATTTATTCTTTTCAACTTAATTCCAAGTTATTTCAAGCTCTGCTTTGAATGGCATTATATCATACATCACCAAATATAGCAACTCAAAAAATAAGTCCAGACTTATTTATATACATTACTTAACTAAGACAAAGTATAATTTTTCATACAGATGCAACTGGCCTACTCTGTGGACCTGTCACTTCATGTATTTCAGATACACACAGGGAACAATTTAATTTTTTGTTTAATCTGTTTTTAGTCTACTTATTAAGATGGATTAAGCCTTTGAAAGCATCCTGCCCACATGTTATTTTTTCAGTTAAAATCATCTCTCAAAAAATACTCCCTTTGTGTTTATACATGCAGTTTTGCACCATGCCAAAAGGAGCACAGGAAGCAGAGAGCTTTTGGTCCACCTCCTGCAGTTTATGGATCTATTTCCATTTGGGCTACAATTATGCTTGATAACAGGACCTGTGCAATGACTTTTCTATAAATTTTCAACTCCTTTTCAAGTAAAAAAAAAAGCCCTCTACACAAGATCCTGGGTAACGAGCTGTAGGTGGGCCTGCTTGAACAGGCTGGACAAGAAGGTCCTTTCCAGAGGTCCTTTCCAATCACCTTCCTGTGATTCTGTGAAAAGCAGCACACACAGAAAAGAACATTCTATCCTGCATCAGTTTACATGTAATTACTAAACCCATCCATTTTCTGTACAGTTATCTATCATGGTTGTATTCCCCCTTTCTCAAGGAAAATCTTTCATATCCCTTAGCTAGAAAGAGGATATGGGGTTAATAAGTCACTTAATCACTTCGATCTGGAAGCTGCAACCATCAGTTTGTGCACCTCTGATCAAAAGTATCCTGTCAACATGTGACTAACACATCTCATAAGTAAAAAGTAAAACAATTTCAGGTATTAACAAGGAAAGGAAGTAACAGCAGAATATTTATACACTAAAATTTCAGCATAACCACCTATTTTATTGTAATCAGCCAAATTATAAAAACAGCAATCACAGTGTACTTGGCTTGATTTGCTTTTGATGGGTCAAAAATCAGAAAACAGAATTAAGTAACGATCTTTCTTCCATGAACATGCTGCTGAACATATTCTGCAAGTGCTGCAATAGTCTACTCCACCACCCATTCAAGGCACAGCTGTGCTTCTGGGGCCTTTTTGCCTTCCTTGGTAACAACCATTAACAACTGCTTGCTCTAGGATGCCAAACTGGTGCTCATAATCAAATGAAAGCTCCAGGGTGTCTTGCTAGCATTTCACATTAAATTAGCTTCCTGAGTGGAACATAGCAAGGATTTTCTGCTCTGGTTAGATTGGCAGGGAACTCCAAGGTACTGCATTTCACATAGCTACTTTGTTCCTTACCTGGGCATTTCACTTAAAATTCTTTGCTATTCCACAAAATCTCAGACACTGCCACATGCTTTCAATCTCAGCTGCTTCTTCTGCCATATCACAGAGCAAATTTTATCCTACATTTTTGTGAGAAAAGTTAGTTTTTCAATAGATGTTAAAATATCTTTTGTGGCTGACATCTCATTCACAGAGGAAACAGCAAAACATAGACCCACCTGAGCAAAGTCTCTGTTACGCAAGTACAGCTGTGGGGACTTACCTGATGGCAATCTCTCTTTCCAGACCCATCTGCACTCCAGTGAGAAAATGCTAGATGTTCTGCAAACGATTTTAACTTCAAGGAGGCTGTGATAAAACCCCCAGTTTCTAAATGACAAAATATACGTTCTTCGGAGCTCTGCAGTATGTTAGTTTTCTCATTTTCTGCTTTTACAGGGCCAAAACCAGAGAACAGTTCCACTGTTGGGCTCAGTGCCATCATTCAAAGGGTGTCATCTCCATTTAGCCCCTCCTCTAGCAGGTGAGTGAGAACACATCTGAAATGAGAAGTTATATCCCCTCATGCCCAAGCACTACTCACACCACAACCTGGGCAATTTTCCCCCTCAGTGCAGTGTGTAAACCTAGAGTGGAAGGAAACATCACAGCAACTTGTGTGGAAGAGTCACATTTTGATCCTAACTAGACTGGCAGCATTGTCTGAAACCACAAGCCACATCAATATCCCCGGCTCGTCCCCTGAGATCCAGCTTGGCCAGTTGTTAGTACCTCCCCTTGCAGTTTGTATCACATCTGCTCTTGGACAAATGAGTTTGTCAGCGGCTGGGCTTCCATCCCAGCAGAAACTGTGGTAGCAAGAAGAGATCTGAGGGTGCTTCATTGCTCTTCTGGCTGTTTCACAGCACACCAGAAAAACACAGCAGGTAGTATTTTGCTCACCTATAAACTTCCTGTGAGTTGTCTAGAAAAAAATCAAGTCCTTTTAAAAAAGAGGGCTAATGAAAGTACACTTAAGGATGAATAAAGAGCAGCAGTGATATAAATTCCTTATAAAACTACTTCATTAGCCAAGTGTGACATGTCTGCAGATTAGGATAGATCAGTTTAAACTGTTCATGTCTCAATGAATAATTCAAGCAATCCTGTTATGATGACATATCTAGCAGGAAGAAACAATATAAAAGGAAAAAATAATCTCCCACGGAAGCACTTGCTTCAGGTCACATAGGATAGGTCCTCAAAATGTTCACAAAAATTTGGGGCCATGACTCAAACACGTCTGTGCTGCAAAAAAAACCAGCAAAAATCCACACCAGCTCATGGTGTGCAGCTGCAAAGGAGCTCACAGTTGAATGCTAAAACCATAAAATCCTCTTCTTTGGTACTTATTAAATGCAAGGGCTACCTCATACCAATCTAGTATCACCTAAGCTTTTCTGGGTCTCTGCCTAGCTTCAATTTTTCACACATGGAAATGCTCCCTTGCTAAACTTTTACTAATAACCCTATAAAGGCAATGCAGTTCCATATGCTATCTGTAGACTATGAACTCTGGTACATGAGTCATTGGCACATCTCCTGAGGTTGAAAGGTTGGTAACAACTAAGAAGTGAGTTTTAACTTGGGACAAACTGCACATTCTGGAAATTCAGAGGCTGTCCCAATTTTGTCTTGACTTCAACAACCATTATGGTTCCAAGTCATCCTGATCACATAATTTTTACACACACTTTGAAAGTGGTAAATCCCTTGAGTGGTCTGCTCCCAGTATTGTGGGAGACTATGACAGGGCTGCCATGCCTGGACTTTGTGAGACACAGTTTGTTTTTCTGATAAGTATATTGGTATATTGGTCTTTGGCCATTCGCTATCCAGAGAAACATTCCCTAAATGTGCATAGTTCCATTGCATTAAGCTGACTGCAGATCATGATATAACATACATGTTTCTCCCCAAGAAAGCCAAAGAACAGCCTACTGCTTGTTCCACACATATTAGCCATCAAGCAAAGCGTTATCCCACTTCATGGCAAGTGTACCAGAGAGCTGGATACCTCCAGGCAGTCATAGAAAAGGATGGAAAGATACACAAAATGGACAATCTGTAGGAATTGGGGACAGCCTCCCTTATTAAAGTATGTAGGGATTATTTTGCTTAATTTTTTCTAAAATCAATTTATGGACATTGATTTAATTGTTTATCTTTTAGCATCACAGTTCTTCAGACAAAAGCTTACACTATTAGGAACAATCTGCTATTTTAAACAAGAATTTAGATTAAATTCAGAGCAAAGCAACAGCTTCATTAGTTTTTCCATCTGTTCTGTTCAGGCTTGTTGGCTTTCATGTAACATATAACTTTTGTATGAACAAAAAATGCCAAAAGCTAAACTGAGCTCAATTCTATTGTGCTTCACAATCTGACAGGAGGTAATACAGTAATTTGCCTCAGATTTGGCTGAATAGGATAGGCTTATCACTGTTCACCAACTATTCTGTTTAACCAAGGAAAAGAGGGAACACTGAAAAATGCAATTTTCCTAATATTGATGACAGCCATAGGACCACTCATTGATGTCACAGTTCCAGACACCAAGATGTGAAGTTCTAGGTTTTGACAGTATTTGTATTCCTAGGCAAATCCACACCTTTAAGCAACTTAAATTCAACTTTTGGTTGAGCTTGTTAAATCTGTGTCTAAACCTGGAGTTATCCCATCCAAGCATGAGAACACAGTCTAGTCAATCCAGTACTTTTTCTGCATAGGAAGACGAAAGCAAATTATTAACAGTTGGTATTTTAAAAACCACAAAATATGAAACCGAGATTAGCTAAAAAACCCAATCCCAGACTCTCAAAAAAAAACAAAGGAAAAAAAAAAAAAGATCCTGAAGCTGTATTGTAACAGCTGATTAAGTTTCTGTCAAGTATTTCCAAAGGTTCTTAACACACTGACTGTGCCAGCCCCAGTACTGTGAAGCAGGAGCAGCCAAGATGCCAAGCCAGGGCATTTATCACAACAGATCAGAGTCAGCAAGAAACCAAACAGCTGAGGCTTGATGTCTTGCTAGCAAAAGAACAGAGCACTGTCAAGGATGTTCTGACCTTCTTTCCAGCATACTTATCTACGTGGATGGCAACGATTCTGGTTTTAGGTCCAGTCAGAAACGTTTCAGAGTTTAAAGATTTTTTACATATTAAATTATCATCCATATTTTAAATGATGGCTTCTATTGCTCTAAATGGCTTGTTTAATTAACAATTTCTCTTCCTGAGTGGATAGCTCTCACACTTACAAGGTCAAAAAAAATTTTACCTTAAGACACTGACAATAGCAGCTTTGTGTTGTAGGCTGATCTAAACACATGAATGGCATATATATATATATATATAATAAATGGACTCAAGTTCAGGACATAAGGCACTAGAAAGAGAAGAAAAATGTAGATGGTTGTGGGTTGTGTAGCATGTAAGATGTAAAGGTGTGCAGAGATAAAGGCAGCAGGCTAGAACTAAGCATCTTCTAGACCAGCACTATGTAAGCACTGTCAATCACAATGTGCTTCTCTATATGTCCTAACACCAGACACAAGAACATCAAAGAACAGGAACAGCTGTTATATTGTTGTGAGCTCCATCTGATTTTATGATCCTGGCAAAACTTTAACTTCAGAATCTCCCATGCTGCTCTCTGAGACAAACGTATTTTCCAGATGGCATCATTTCAGTTTTATACATGTCCAGTGAGGAACTTCAAGAACAGATCTTGCATTGTTCTAAAACTCTCAGTCTGCCTAACAACATAAAGAAAGCAGCACCTGGCTGCTTGTTCCCCTGCCTCTGACTTGCCATGGATAATTTTCAATCTTTAACTTGCCAGTTCTTAACAGAACAGTCAACAACTGTTTTATCCCTTGTTCTACAGAAGGTTAACCCTCCAACTCATTTTTTCAAAAACATTTGACCAACTCTTCCTCTGATTTCCAATCTGTTTCCAGCCAAAATCAAATGTTCAAAGCAATCATAAATAGATCAATTATGAATGTCATGGATATTGCAGATTGGTAGAAACTCTTCACCACGAAACCCAGTAATACAGACACTAGCAAGGACTTAAAATTGTAGCAATTTATCTTTTTTAAACCTCTTTCCCCCGTAGCACTACCCTACAAAGCCATTATTTTAAATGTCAATCAATTCTCAGTGAACAAATGGCTTCCTTCCCCTACTGTCGCTCACCTCACCTATGCCAATGGGCAAGAGGTACTAGATCAAGTAAATGAATGAGAGGTTACAAGTTACTGGGCCTGGATGGCCTTCACTAAGGAGTTCTAAAGGAAGAGAGACACGGAAGGGCAGACGTGCCAGTGAAAGCTTGTAACTACCATGACAGACAGTCACTGTGCCACATGATGGCAGACCACTGACCATGTCACTCTCATGCATAAGAGGGGTTGTTGAGGGAATCCTGCAAGTTACAGACTGACGAGCCTGATCTCAATCCCTGGAAAAACTGTAGAGCCTGTAGTAAGACTTACGAGCCTATGGATAGATAGGGATATTTTGGAAAGAATCAGCATGCTTCTTAGGAAGGAAAATCCTGTCTCACTAATCACAGAATCTTTGGAAGAGGTGAATAAGTAGAAAGAAAACCGTGATACATCAGACATGTTTGGATTTCCAAAACGTCTTTGACAATGTTAAATACTTGATAAGCTAATGTTGCTAAGAAATTAGATTTAAAAAAACCCAACTATTAAAAGGTGAAAGCTGGTTAAAGGGTAGGAAGGGAAGCACAAAAAAATTCATTATCATGGCTTGGTGATGAATTGATTTATTAGGCAGACAGTACCTAACTATTAAATAAACTAGACATATTTAGTGTTACAAAAAAAGTTAAGCTGCTTATTAGCTAAAACAAAAGAAAGTCGAAAAAGCTACTGAATTATCTTCTAAAGTGACACTAGCATGAACCATTCAGTACCTCTGAATACCAATTAATACATGAACAAAAAGTGAAGTTATTCTAAATTTTATCACTACTACCTTTATTTCCATACTTCATTTCAAGAACTGACAGAAACCAGCACAATAAATACAAAAAGTGAGAGAAAAACATGTATTTTATTTGTATTGAGGCAAAAAGAGCTCATCTCATTTAGATCAAAGAAATGGAGAGCAAATGATTTAATCAAGTTTTTAAGAATTTACAGAAAACAGAAAACCCACCCTCATTCATGTTTATCACACCAATAAACAACTGAATTTCCTATGAACTCTCTATTTCTTTAGACTTGGCACAGTTTTTATTGTCCACTACCACACTTCTTTGCTTGTCAAAATGTTATATTAACTATGTAAACATCTGTTTTATGTGTAAACTTCAACAAGTAAATGGGAAAGCTTACTAATTTATCCACCTCCAAAAAAATCAAGTATGAACTAAGTATCAAATTAATGACATCATAGTCTATGTAATACTGTTTCAACAAGAACTGTAGCCTGTTGAATTCATAACAAAAAGGATGCAGAAACAAAAAGCAAATGTGCAGTGTCATGCATTAGTGTAATAACATTATAAGGCAATAATCAAAAAGATAAATTTTATTTTTAACTATACTCACCAAGACAAAAATCAAGGCTGTTCTCTTAGGTCATTTGGGTAGTATAGGATTTCTTCTTAGCTCAAGCTGAAAGTGTTAACTTTTGAGCATGTTCACCTGTTACTGTGTTTGATAATAGATACTTTGGTCAAAATATATGTGGATTTAAATTTTGTGTAACAGCAGATTTTGGTTATGTTTTTAGTTCAAATTCCTTATGTTGAAATAAAGAAAAACTCTGTTCCCAAAGCATCCAATAGGGTAAATGGGAAGAAATACTTGAAATTAAATACCCCTAAAATAAACAATTCACGAACAATAGTATTTCTGCAGGAAATAGAAGTTCATCAGCTAAAATCAAAAGACGGAGTTAATACTATTCTTACATGCTTTTTGTTTTTGCTTTGCTCACTTCAGGGTCAAATTGAGTGAACAAAAGTAATCACATGGCAGTCTGGAAAGCCAGACATCACCAAAGATTTCCTTTATTGTTCAATGGGCATTTGTACTGCAGAGCATAATCAGCCCCAACCATTTAAAGAAACTGAAATCACACCCCAAAGTTTTTGCAAATGATCTCAAGTAATTATAGTATCACAGTAATCAAAATGACTGATCTTTTTCCTCTGCTTATAGCTTAATCTACTACCTGTAATTTTTACAAACTGAAGTTCACGTTAAAACATTTGCTGATAACAAAGCTTGTCTTTGAAAACAACAGTGCTTTACATCTCATCAGGCAGCTTGTGCATATCAGAGCATCCTGTCAAGAGAGACATGGAGAAGGGCAAAGGAGAAAAAAGCTGAAATATGGCTGCAGTTTGTGCCTTCAATGCACTGCAGATTTTCAGGCAGCACTAGAGACAGCAAGTTTCTTCAGATGATCCATAAATACTTGTAAGCTGACATCATCAGTAAGAATGGGTGCTCCAGACTCCTATGAAATAAGGGAAAAAAGGGAACTGATTATACACATTGTGAAGAAAAAGCTTTTTAAGATACAATATGTTCCATTGAATAAACATTTTATAAATTTAGCAAAGTCTTAGAAGTGTACCATTGCTGAATTTCTCTGACAAAAAACCTCAGCAGACTGTACATTTACATAAATTTTCATACATTTACATGAATTCAAGCATAATCCACAACTTCATTCTTTTCCAGATTAATACATGCAGCAATGATTTGCTGTACAGAAAGACCTTTACATCAGCTGTACAAAACTCAAGAGTTTTTAACAGCTGCCAAATATCAACTTACAAACTTTTAAATGTAAATAAAATTTCCATGGTACAGTTCCTGCATCATTCCTACTCCAGCAGAGCAAAAAGGAGAGAAACAGTAATATGCAAATGTTGTAGCCAACAAATCCAGTGAAGCTCAGACATATCAAAATGGTGAAAGGAGGAAAAAAATCCCCTAAGGGTCTGATTTGACACCAAGTGAACATCATCTAACTTTCCCAAAGAAAGGTGGGCCTATTCTCTCCTGTGGCTCTGTACGACCCCAGGGAAAGACCAAAAGCATCTGTAAGTCATGAGCAATCAGATCACAACAGAATTCTAAAAACCTTTTGGGTGGCTCCTTGCAATTTCACAAATCCAAGAAATTCAAAATGGTCACATTTTTATTATTTTTTTAAAACAAATTTACAATCAAAATAAACCAGCAGTTGTCAACTCTGTAAATATTTATTACACAATAACTCCCTTAAGTCTTTTGAGACCAGTCTACCAATATTTCCATTTACACATATAGGAAGAATTCCTGTACATCTCAACAATTCAACCTTTTCAAAGGTACTAAGCATCCATATTTCCAAATAAAACCAGAGCTGCTGTAACTCTTGTAAATTCTTCCAAAACACAGATATAAAAGTCTTAATGAGGATGGTCAGAACTGGTGCTGTTTTCTGAGAACTGGCCAGAAACAGTTCTCAGGTAATGATCAAGAGACAAATGCAAGCGCACTAAGATTTGTTGGATCACTACAATACACAGCCACTCTCAGGGAAGGCACACTAAATTATCTATCATCTGATGGCAGCAAGGTGAGATTAAAGGATACTCTACTTCCAAACATCTGGAGTCTAAGCTGAGCTCTCTTATTAAGAGAGAGAGCTAAGTCTGAGCTCTCTGATTTAAGAATCATAGAATCATTTAGGTAGAAAAGACCTCTAAAGTCATTGAGTCCAACCATTAACCCAGCACTGCCAAACCTGCTGCTGTCTCTAAGTGCCACATGTCTCTAAGTGCCACATCTACACTTCTCTTAAATACCTCCAGGGACAGTGACTCTAACACTTCCCTAGAGAGCCCATTCCAATGCTTGACAACCCTTCCTATGAAGAATTTTTTCCTAATATCCAATCTAAAATGTCCTCTGGCGTCTTGAGGACAAATCTTAACATTTTTTTTTTCTTTTCCATTCCTTGTCACCTGTGAGAAGAGACCAACTCTGACCTAGCTCCTTTCAGGTAGCTGTGGAGAGTGATAAGGTCTCCCCTGAACCTCCTCTTCTCCAGACTAAGCACCCCTAGCCACTCCTCACAGGGCTTGTGCTCCAGAGCCCTCACCAGCTCCATTTCCCTTTCCTGGACACACTCCTGCACCTTAGTGTCCTCCTTGCAGTGAGGGGCCCAAAACTATCCACAGAACTCCGAGGTGTGGTCTCACCAATGCTGAGTACAGGAGGACAATCCCTTCCCTGGTCCTGCTGGACACAAAATTCTTGATCCAAGCCAGAGTGCCATTGCCACCTGGGCACACACTGGCTCATGTTCAGCAGCTGTCAATCAGCAGTCACAGGTCTTTTTTGAAAATTTCAATCGCATCTTCAAACACCAAACATATAATAGAGATGCACAAGAGGTTTATCATTATTTTCTGAAAGTGCTTTTCTATACTATTAAGGCACCTGCCTGCTAAAGTTTAAAGAAAACCTTTGCTTAGAATATTAAAAACCAAACTAGGCAATTCATCACCTCCTGAAACATGTTTTCAGTGGTGTGTGGGTGCCCTCTTCAGGTCACTGTGGTCTTTCAGTTGTGCACAAAATAAAATATGAAACAATACAGGAAGGTCATGAGAAAAAAAAGAGCAAGATGCAAATCACTTTTAAATTTCTCCCAGACATAACATTTCTCATTTCACAATTAGAACTTGATTCCATTTTTTTCACAAAAATCTGCAAATACAAGAGCATATTTTCTTGAGCACACATACTCCAGTGCCCCTGGGGAAATTAACACACCATTTCTTATGTTACCGTAGAACTGAATTCTTTTCAGCATTAAAATGGACAGCAAGATGCATCAGTCTCACCTGTCCAGCCTATTATTTTCATAATAATTAAATATTATCTTCCAGATCAGTTTTTTTTTTTAATTTACATTTGGAATACTGTTTCATTTGCTTATTAATTAAACAAACAGAAAACAGTTGTCCTGTACTGCTGAAAATGTGGAAACTTTACCAGGTAATGTATAAATTAAAAATAAGATCTTCCAAACTACAGCATTTCTGTGTATATTGAGGGGAAACATGATGAAGACAAGCACTAACAAACTGCTGGTTACATTATCAACTTTGGAAGGAAAAGAATTTGGGATTCGTGTTCAAATTGTGCTGGAGCTGACTCAGTACAGAATTTTCAAGTATTTTCACGGTGGATCTCAGTGCTGTTCACTTGCCAGAAGCTTCATTAGAACCAATTCATCCTCATGAAGATGTAGCCTAATAAAACTTACTTGACAAAGTGACTGCCATAGAATTGCTACAGAGCTTTCTCATTCATGACTTCAATACTGCACACGGCTTAGCAAAATACTCTAAGAGCACAGTTAATATGTAGCTTCAAATGTCTGGTGCCATTACACTTGCGTGAGAAGGTGACACTTACTATGGAAGCTGAATGTGGAAGGAGAATGTGGAACAGAGATGCAATATTCAAGAATACAAGCTATTACAGAATGTTTAACTTCTGAATGTAACTTCCTTCCTAAAGATTTGAAAACTGATTCCTGGTCAACCAGGCCACAGAAATTCTAAAAAACGTCAGTACACTGGCACTAGTGTATTTTCCAGTTCTTGCTTATAACTAACTTCAAAACTTACTTCCCCTATTGCAAAACAGTCCCTTAGACTTTATGTGTGGAAAGCACTCTTATTTCCAGTATTTTGAAGGTATTTATAGGGATGAGATCTAAAGCTCTGTGATACAGGTGGACAACAAGATAACAATACAAGGTTGCAACATGCTGACTAGAAGAGGAGGCCAGCAGGCGAAGGTCAAGCAGCCTTACTAATGTCTCAGCCAGGGGGAAGAAGTGATAGTGAAGTGTTACAGTTCTGTTCTACCCTTGAGCAATATATGCACATTTTCATCCACAAGACAGCCCAGCCTGATCAAAGCTGCCTAAGCCCTCACTGTCACTCATTTATATGTGAAAAAACACACCCACCAATATGAAAATGATAAAGTGGCTGCCCTTCTTACATCTTTCACAGCAGCAACAGGGAACCAATCCTATTTGACTACAGCAGGTATAAAATTAGTATTTTAAGTCCATCATGGTGTGGACAAGAATATGATTCTATCTTTTAGATAGGTTGATGGGTTTGCTCCTCTCTTCCACCAGAGCAGGAACATCCTTTGGTAAGATCTGCATCTCTGCTACTTAGCAGAATGAAAGTAAATTTAATTATTGGTGAAGTTAAGCTTAATTAATTGTAAATTGTAAACTCAGCTTAATCAATCATTGCCTAGCCTTAGAATATTTAGTACTAAGGCAGTAAGTGCACTTAGCAGTGACTATTCCAAATCTTTTTATCTGTTGCCTCAATAAAATATCTGCTTTTGACTTTGCAAAACTGATTGTTTCGGTGAAAGTCCTTGAGGGGCTCTATCAGGCAAACATCAAACCCATAGACTTAAGACAACTCTGCCTAAGAAAATAGGCTAGACATGAAAGCAGCCTCAACAGAAGCTTAAATAGTAAGCCACACCATTTCTATCTGAAGAAATAACGCCCGTTTTTCTTAGTTTTTGTAATTTTGGTCACATCAGACCAAAACTGCATTTCTTTTTCAGTTTCAAAAACTTCACATTATTACTTATATGTATGTAATATGCCACTTGCCTTCTGAAATAGAGGAAAAAAAAATCACATGTACAAGTTTCCTCAGCAGATTCATACTCACCTGTCCCCACGCATACATATTGTTATGAGTCTGAGAGGGATTTACTTTTGAAAGCAGGAAACGAGCCTTTAAAAACATAAAACAAAGACAATAAATCGATCTTCTCAAGCAGAATTTTCCTCCACTCAGAAAAAAGTTGCGTATGTATGAAATATGTAATTTCTATTATCTAGAGATACAGACACTGCAAACAGCACCTCTGTAAATAAAGCCACTCACTGATTCCACAGCTATAACAAAGAACTACTAACAACTTTCAGATTCAGCTGCAAGTAAACTTTTGTCTTTTTCAAGCACTAGCAAAGCAAATGTGAATATCAACAAGATGTTAATTAGTAAGTTTTAAAAAGACAACACAAATAGTAATTCTTCTATTAGTTTAGAGACCCAGACATGTACTGGCTTTTTCTGCCCTATATACCCCACACAAAGAATCTGAGATTCCAAGTCAGTATGACTAAAATAATAATAAATAGTAAGATTCATAAATTAGGGGGAAAGTTACTATTAAATATTTTGCCCTGTAAAATCTTTAAGATTCAAAATATTGATCTGCAATTTATGTATATTTTAGCAGAGAAATGCATGTCTACTACCAAAAATATCTCACAACATTACTAACACATCATTTCCAAGATTATATAATATACACTTCACCATACCTGGCTTCCTCCATGCTCTGTATCAATGTATCTGGGCATTGGAAATCTGGAATGGAGAATTTCTTGGGCATCATCCACTGGAGCTTGTAGCAAGTGGTGAAAATTTTCATATTCTGGCATATCTTGGTACCCTGACTTACGCCACTGCGCTATGGTCTGGGGACAGGGGAAAGAAAGAAGTTTAGAACTGATTCACCAAACTTTCTTAGAGGATACACAGGTCTTTTCAGAGGAGAATGTGCTATTGTTAGCCTCTTTTCTACCACTCATCCCTTTCTGCCCTATAGAATGCAAGTTAATTTTTAAAAGCCAAGATGTGCAGGTAACATGCTACTAGATTTTTTTTTTCCCAAACTTGTAACAATTTGTGGTCCATTTGTATTTCCTCTTTTTCTGTCATTTTTTGCATGCCAAATATTTTGTTTGGAGGAGATTAAAGGTATTATTTACACTTCTCTAACATGCATGTCTATGACATGTAAGAAATAAGTATTTATACTGTCATCTTTCAGAGTCTGTAGAACAACGTCCCCACTAAAACTTTGAAGCTGGCTGCTCAAGGTCAGCTCACTGATACAGGCAATTGTCAGGAAAGATCTGGAGGGACCCTCAGCTGGGCTCCTCCCTCCTCTGCTTGGCAGCTGCTTTTAAACTGAGGGTCTCATTCCTGGCTCCTGTCTGAGTGACATGCCTGTAC
The DNA here is from genome assembly GCA_013389925.1 of Aegithalos caudatus. NCBI lineage: Eukaryota > Metazoa > Chordata > Aves > Passeriformes > Aegithalidae > Aegithalos > Aegithalos caudatus. The sequence continues at coordinate 567,575 of WEIU01009290.1, read as the reverse complement.
CAGGCCATGTACTGACTGATCTGGACCCCACACAGGGACTTGACTTCACAGGGCCAGAACTTGGACCTGCCTCATCCCCATCAGCTTGTCAGGTGATCTGGACTGAAGGCTGAGTCTGGCTCCAGCCCACAGCTGCTCTTGCTCAGGAACAGTGGGGACAGCTCCTCGGTGACAAGACCCTGTCTGCCTTGCAGTGATGCTCAGCTCCCTGTTCCCCCTCCCTCAGGGAGCAGCCCATCACTGCTGCTTACTGATAGCACCTTACAAAAATGAGAACATTCTGCTACTTAAGAAGTGTTGAAGCTTAGTAAATATTTTTATCAGTGCAGCTACAAGGACATGATCCAGAACAGTGTTTTTCAAATTCTCAGCTATGAACTGTTAACAGTTGCAAAGTAGTAAAAAGCAGCAGCTCAATTCCTCCAGGGAGGCAAAGCAGTAGCAAGTTACAAGCACTTTAATTTTATTACTAAGAAATGTCTATCTACCTACTTAAACTGCCAGGAGCAGTTCTATTCCTGCAGGACAGTATAGACAAAGGGCAACTATAAAACTGGGGTTCTGACTACCTATCCCTGAAGAACCAATTTAAAGGTCTAAAATAAATAAGTGAAAAGGGGGGGGTGGGGTAGGGTATAACACTCTATAGGAAAAATATTGATCCAAAGAAATACTCTGCATATTGAAGCAAATTCATCTCAAACTCATCCTAAGAAACAGGACCAAAATGTCAAGTCATGTCAGGTATTTGCATACAGACACATTAAGCTACTGAACTACAAACATGAACTAGGACTCTGCTGTCAGTCATGCAGATGAGAGGGTCAAGCATAGAGGTGCCTGAGAACTGGAGCCTGACTTACACTGATTTCCATAGTGTAGCACTCCTACAGAGAAAGAGTATTTATGTAAGAAATGACATCTCTTACCTCTCCATGATAAATAAGGATTTGGAAAAAGGTGTCCATAAGGAGAATGCGATCTGGTAAAATGCTGCTGCTATCCAGAAGAACAGGCTAGAGATTTAAAAATAAATTTAAAAAATATCAACTGATGAAGAATTGAGCAATCAGACAGCATTGCCAGGTTTTTTAATCAGTAACTGAATCTTAAGAACTTTTTCAATCATTTACTAAAGCTCTGTATTTGCTCCTTTTCATGTTACACATCTGCAACCCACACAATTTCATTCTGAAGTTATCCTGCCTGATTCTGTATCTAAAACTTCATGAAAGTAATAAAAATGTATTCAAGAGCTGAACCCCCTTTCATTATTATGCACTTTACTAGTCTTTCATGTACCTCAGTATTTACCCATACAATGCCATTAATTTGAATTGTATATCAATGCATAAGGATTCAGCAGTTATTCAAGTGTGAGATTTGGGGTTTGTGGGTTTTTTTAGTCTTGTTCTTGCAGCATATTATTACTGTGCATATAGATCTCCCAATACTGTATGTAGTAAATACTCATGATTTATGAAATCTAATGTAATATTTAAGGTTTTATGTCACCTTTTTAAGGGTAGTGACACTGTATTAGTGCTGTATGATTTAACTGAATCAGTATTACTAGAGACAACAAAAATATAAACTATTTCAAGAATCGAGACAAAAAAAATTATTCATTCTACACTGAGCCATCAGCTCCTGTTTAATCATATTTATCATTCAATCACCAATGGAACCACTTGGTTTTCATACATGGGAGAGTGACATTACACTGCAAGCTGCTGTTCACAAAGCACCTTATTACTTTCATTTAAACTCCACTTCTAAAAATCCTTTTTTTAATATCCTCATGAATAATCTAAAAAAAAAAATCCTAAAAAAATTAGAAATCCAACCTGCCAAGACTACTATGTTTGTTTTCACTGTCTCACTCTCTGTTATGTAGCAGACTACTTTTGTTATCAGCTGACACAAAGAAGTGTCTGACACTTCTTTCAGAAGCTTCTTGGAAGACCAGCTATTTATTTTAGGTTTATACAGAATGTGCCATGACAAGATCAGATGGAACATTCTGTGCTAGATCTACACATAATGGGAACCATATTGAAATTAGAAGCTTTGGATTAAGGCAGTAAAATAGAGCAAATTTTGTACATTTGAAAAAAAAAACCCTCAACTTTTCTTTCAGGCAACAGTAAAAGTACATTTTAAAATAAATTAATTTTTGTTTATATTTACATTCCACCTCCACAAAATCAGAAAATGCCCTCATGAACTAACAAAAGCATCCTTAAGTTTAAAACATAACCTCTTTACAAAGTGACTTTTGTTCCAAGACTGCTACATCAGAATTCTGAGATATGCCTTGCTCATAGCTTTTTCAAATTAAATGAATATTCTTCCTCATACAATAGATTTTAAACCAATACATTTTATAACATGTAACAGTGAAGACAGCAATCACCTCTTTCTCAATAAAGCACCTTTTAACACATTATAGATATTTTACTGATACCTCTGGAGGGCCATTGAAAGAGTAGGCATAAAGAATTGGCTGAACCATGATAAGAGACTGGGTTAGATCTTGACGCATAAAATGATGACGATAGTAGGAGCTCTCATCTGGACTGTTGTTAAAAACTTGTAAGAAAGGAGATCTTCTCAAGTGAAACATGAACTGCAAAACAAGAACCACTGGTTTGAACTCTGAGAGATAAAAAGGATAGTTGTATAAGGAGAATAATATTTTCCATAAACTACGTGAGACCAATGCCACAATAAAACTGAATTCCAACTCCTTTAACATTTTGAATTTGTACATGCACCTTTGGCACTTTTTACATACTCCCATGTAAGAGCAGTATCAGAATGGGTAAACCTACAAAACAGCTTTGAAATCCTTCCTTCCTAACAGTGAGTTTCATTGTTCCTGTGAGGGAGGTTGCTGTTCTACAACTAAGTAAATTATTGAACAGAAAGAGGAACATTAACCACAGCAAAGTCAAGCTTCCCTAGTAAAAGCAGATGCTTTCATTGCTGAAACTAATTCTCCACATACTGATTCAATCTCTACACAACACCTATAGACAGATTAGTAGGTAACTGAAACAGAAATACCATGGGAGTGCAGGAGGAGTGCAAAAGTGAAGTATCTGGAGCTATTAGAAGGGAGAAATTTATCAGAATGGATTATTAGCAAAGAAACAATTCAAAGTTTAATACAGTAAAGGTCACTTCAGAGAAGTGTCTCATCTTGTCACTATCATAAATGATATATGGGAGAGAAACAAAGTAAACCCATTTATTTTCTTTTGTTTTCTACATTTCTTAATTAGAACAGCCCTGTTAAAAGTGTCATTATATGAATTACAAATTCAGGTGAGACAAGGATTTCATTGTAGGAGAAACAAAAAATATATATATAGATAGACAATTAACTGTAGGGACAGAGGACAAAAGGGGACACAGAAGCACAGGCAACAGAAGTGATTTTCCTAATTTCACAGAAGTTGGGGGCAGGGAGTCTGTTCATCCTGCTATGCCTTGTTGTACTCAGTGCTGCAAGGACTCTTTCTTCACTTAACATTCTTTTCTATCCCTACAGACAGACCTTCCTATAGACAAACTCACCTGTGGATAAAGTGAAAATGTTTCTGAAAATCTGAAAGAGCTTGGATCATCCTTGTGATATTCTCCAAATTTCTGACACTGGAATAAATGAGAAAGAAAATCTATATTAAGAAATATACTTGCATGGTCATGCCATTACTCTAAGTTTGGTTCTAACAGGCACATGACTTGTGATGCTTGCAACTTTGTAAACAAACAGAAACCTAGCAAAACCACTGACACAAGTTCTCTTTTTAACAAGCAGTGATTTTCTTGCATAGGAGGCTTCAAGAACTTTGTATATTGGTTGTTTTCCCCTCTAAAATCACTAAGCAGATTTAGATGATTGAACAAAGAAATTGTTTAAAATTAAATTATTAAAAACTAATTACTTACAAATAAAAATTAAAATAGATTAAAATAAAGCCAAACAGAAAATTGAACTACTGAAAAAAGTAACAAAAATCATACCATTTTCTAGATAGTTTGCCCTTTTTTTCTAAAAGCATTTATACTACAGTATCATTATAGACAGCAGAAAGTAGAAAAAACTTGCTATCACATGCTAAATTTCTCTTAATTCCTGGCAATTACCATGCCCTGAGGAAACATTAATAAATCAACTGAAAATACACGTGCACTTTTATGAATTTAAAATAGAAAATCTTAGTTAATTCTGTATAAGCTTATGTGGAAATGAAGCATTCAGTTCATTTTTTGCATTTATTTTAAAAGAAACCATCACTGAACAGTAGTCCCTCATGTTTCTGCAAACAAGAAACCCATCAGACTCTGAATACAGCTCGTTTTACCAGGCGTATCAGCTGTCTGTCCAGCCACCTCAGCACATCAGGGCCCTCCTCTGTTTCTGCCCTGTACACTGCCAACCTTGCCATGAGAATTGCAGCAGCTTCCTGGTCAAAAGAGGCAGCAATGTTTTGAATCTGGGTCTGTGCATCTGCCCAGCTGTAAAATAAAAATACAAAGATTTGCATCACAGTGAAAGAAAAAAATCCAACCTCAAAATGTCCCTTCAAAATTAGGGCAAAGAAAGCTTAACAGATAGCTGTTTAACAAACTCATGCTGAAGCTTCAAAAAAATCTACTGGGTAGATTAAATGAGCAGCCTCCCCACCAACCATTCTTTAATTAGAAATGTTCCCTATTTGACCAGATGCCATCCAACCAGTGAAATAAAATATAATGTCACTAATAGAACAGCTATCATATTTTTTAAAAAATTAATGATGAAAGGTTGTTACAGAAAATACCATCCACAAACCTAATCACACATTTCCACATAAGAAATTTTCTTGTGCACTTTGCCAGTTCTTTTCAATTTACAGAGTAAACTATTAATTAGACCTTTCATCAGTCACCAGGATTCTACTAATGCAACTAATTAAGTTACTAATATAGTCTTTTCAACAGTTAGGGCAATGCTTTTTCCAATAAATTTTCCATCGAATTAACCAAGCAATGATCTCCTTCAGCTCAGAGTAAATAAATGTCACTGGACATTGAAAAATATCTTCAAAATATTAAACATAATTTTCTGAAATTGTGATGTATATTGGATTAAAGAAGCTGCAGGTAAAGGTTACACATGGAATACCAGGTATTTACATCCCTCTGAACTGCCACTAGCATTCTCAAGTCAAGTTATGAAGTGATTTTTGCCATTCCCAAACTCCAAACATTCTGTTTAGGCCACAGAATTTCACTCAGAGCTTCCCTTTTAACTAAAATCACTTGGTATTCTTCAGAGCACTCCTATAATAACATTATATGGCCACTCAGAGGAAACCTCTCGGAGAAAAAACAGTCTACAGAACAAGAGAGGAAACTGTCTCAAACAAGAGACTGCTTATAAAATCTACAAATCAAAAGGCATACATAAATGTATACCCTGACTTTTCAAAAATTATTCATGACAAATAAAACATACTTTCTGGCAACTGTGGTCACTCTGATACGTCTCTGTCCACTGGAATGCTGGTACTGAGTCACAAACTGGATTGCACCACGTCCTCCTTGAGGAATGGGAGCATTGTGCTAAGTATAGAAGGAAAAAAATGCAAGAGAATCTCAAGATTTTACAGTATAATTTGAAAATGTATAACTAATTACTAGAAAATCTAGCATTCTTTGCCATAGGCAGCCCAAATTATATCTTAATGCTTGTCTGGTGCTTTTGTTATGTGCCTTTGCTAAACACAGATAACCAGCCTGGAGATTGTTAAGGGATGTAAGAAGCAGTTGCTGGCTTCACCAGCCATCCTTAAGGCAACCAATGCTCTCTCCTTACACATGCCCTACAGAGACAACATTTTCCAAGGGACTTTACAATTCCTGGTTTCACCAAAGTTCATTTGAACATCATATGATTCACTGGAATTACAGGATAAGAAAACTGATACTAGTCTAAAATGTTGATCAATGGATCTCCAATAGTGCCATCAAAACAAAGACTGGAATCCAGGTGTAAAGTGAAATTTCAAAACTCTGAACAGTGAAAATACCGATTTACATGCATATAAGCAGTTCAAAAAAGAAGAAGAGTTGAAATCAACTATGACACACAATAAGTAGGCCAGTTTTAGACCTACTAATAAAATGAGCCCAACACAAATATGCAAGAAGTAAAATCAAAACCTGGCTAAAACAGGTTCAAGTTTTCAAACCTTTGCATAGATAACCAACTATGAAATACAGCATACTAAATATATAGAAACTATAGTCAGCTCAGTTCCTGAGCTGCTTCTTGGAATGAGAAACAGTATGAGAATGAGTACCACACTTGCTCCTCATATTTTCATCCTCTTTTTTAGTAACCCCTCAGGGAAACAGGAAACCAGACTATTTGCCCTTCATGCATTTCAATTAAACCAATCTTTGCTCCAACACTGAGCAATAATTTAAAATATAACGCTATGTAGTAACTACCGTGTAACTAAAACATCAGAGAAATACTAAGAAGCACTTTTAAATATACAGATTACAGCATTTTTATGTAATGCAATTAAAATACACTCAATAAGTAACACACTGAAAGAAAAAATTGGAGTTAGAGATTATGAACTCTAATCAAAATTTGTAGAGTTCTTTAGTGCTCATTATCACCTACAAGATTAGGCCATCATTAAGCAGTTACTGTCCACTTCTAAACTTTGACAACACAAAACAGCAACATCATTTTTATCCCTGCTACTGTGCTTGGGGGAATCACACAAAAATACAAGCTTCAACAGTCATATAAAGTAAGATTACTGTGTTTAGTAGACAAGTAGACAAATATTTATTACCTGGTTTACCACCTCAAAGTACAGTGCAAGTGTTGTAGTAGGATTAAGACCACAAATCTTCCACTGGCAAGTGCCTCCTGTTCCAATCTCCTGCAGAAAGATTTTGTAATACTTTTATAAACCAGAACTATTTCCTGGTTTGTGAAATACAGCACCTAGCCATTACAGGTTGGCAGTTACTCTCACAAAAGCTCTCTCCCTGCTCATTCTGTCACCTTCTCAGACAAACACCCCTACAAAGCAACTGCAGTGCTGGATGTAGGAATAAAAATAATAATAAAAGAAGAGGTTGTTGTTTTAAGTAATAAATACATTTAAAAGATCAGGAGCTGGCATTAGAAAAAAATTGAAAAAGCAAGTCAGAAACAGGAAAAGGTACCAGACTGTGCTTAAGCAGAGGGAAAAAGCACATGTAAGTGGAACAATTCTTCTAAGGTGCAGCTGTAAAACTTTAAGCAATAGCTTACACACTAGATTTTATTTATTACACAGTCTCTAGTAACTAACAAGGTAGCTGTCACAGATGGCAATGCATTTCAACTGACAATTCCTTTCTGGCATCAAAGCAACATGAATATCCAGCAAACCAATTGAAATAATTCATCATCCATAATGGACACAGTGAAACAAAATAAAACATTTAAGGAGAACTATGCTGGCAATATTTCACTGTGCCTGTATTCACTTGAAAGCATTATGGCTAGAGGAACTGTCCAGTTACCACTGAAATGAGCTGCATGCAGTCTCATGTTATTCATATTCAAATTTTAATTCAGATAATTTCAACAAAAAGAGGTTTGGAATATAAATTAATCATGATATAACTGCAATGGAACTGACAATCTCACAACTGAATTTTCCTATTACCTCCTATGAAATAGGTATGTAGCTTAAATAAGCAGATGTACCTTTAATTTGTTTTGGGGGATTTTACTTTCATTGTAATTATGCAATCACTTCAGGCAATGAAATGAGAAAAATCTGTACCAGATTACCAAGAAAAAAAAAATGCTGGTTATATTGAAATTTTTATATTCACAAAGATGCAATCATAAATACAAGGAAAATTTAAGGAATAAAAGTGATTGATTAAAGCAGGCCATTTGTGAGCATTTTCCTAGTGGGAAGTGCTCTATTATGCAGATTGTTCAGAACAAAAGTGAGACTTCTCAAATGTAAGACATTTTGGTCACTTGCAGGAATTGTTTTTTTAATGGTTAATAATACTATGTAATAAGAAAATAAGGGATGATTTAAGTCTAATATAAATTAAGGGTATTACTTCAGGAGCCTACAATAATTGGATCTTTCAATCAATTAGTTAAATGTGCATTTGGTGAAACAGTTACAGAAATGGGAAGACAGAGTCCATATAAAAGGGATGTTTCCAAAGTCTAGTGTCCTCCTGCTCTGTCAATTCTTTCTAAAAAAATGTATTCTCATGGTTCACTTTGGATAAAAGGACACAGCTCTGATTTTAACAATAAAGCATGCTAACTCACTTTCTACTTGGCTTCTGCTACATCATCATATAACTTTTGTACAATAATTTTAAAACAACCAAATCTAAACAATCTAAACGAGTGGACTAATCTAAACAAGTAACAAGGGACCTGCAAACTCTAATACATTTGAATCTGACCTAGTAATGAATGTGAGCTTGCACATATTCAATATAAAATCAGTTAAAAGTGAACATTTTGTTCTGTTTATGGAAGTTTCAACCTCTGTTCAAATCCAGAAATCTTAAATCCTAATTTTCCATAGTAGGATATTACCTTCATTTTCAGCAAAGTTTACTTACATTTTCTGAGACACAAGGTCCCTTAGAGTTGAGAGAGACACAGGGTCCAATGGCTCCAGAAATCTTTACTTCTCTTGAAGTCTTCATATTTCAAATAAAAACATGCATTAACATGCCATGTTAAAGAATTCAGTCTCATTTTATCATTAGATAATTAAAACCTCAAGGCATATTATGTTACTGATACCTTTAGGAAAGGTTATAATAATGCTTGATACATTTGGAGACACTTTTCACTTGCTCAGTTTCTGCAGTTAATTATGTCTGTTTGCTATACCAATTAGTATATATTAACAGCAGGAACTTAAATTAAAAGATAGAGAAATGCTGCTTGATTTATAAACATAGGAGTCTATAAAGTATACAGGGTAATGTTTCCTTTCTAATGAAAGGATTAAAATATTGAAAGGTAAGATTAAAACTAAAGACTAGTAAAATAAGCCTACGCACCTAATAAGAAATTTATACTCTACGTCCTACACATATTTAGCTAAAAGCAAGATCCAGTTATTTATATTCTTCCAATGTCATTTTCCTCTTTCAAGTGATCTGTTACATCCCTCTAGAACTGGGGCTCCCTTTTTACATTTTCCAGGATCTTTCCAACAAAATTCACATGAATATGTATACAAAAAAAGAGGGTTCAACTATTTGTCCTAGTAGTAAAAATTTAAACAGAATTTTACCAAAAATTAAAATAGTCTCATATTCCTCTACCATATGGGATTGTAATATTTTTCAAGAAACATCATGGAAGGCAATGCCTGAACCTGCAGCATGTTCAGCTCTAAGCTTCTCATAATGGTGGAGGCAAAACCCAGCATTGTTAAAATGCCAGAATGGATTCTGATAAGGATGGAAAATGAAAGAAAATTTGTCCTGGACTACACAGAGAACTGACCTACCTAAAACCAAGAAACCACTGATATCAAAATCTAACCTCACAGCATTGTGAGTTTCTAATGGAAACATTTGTTTTGCTTTAGTCTCTCTTTAAGCTGTCACTGAATGCAAGGTGAGAGGGAACTACCATTATACATAACTCACATTTACAGAATTCTAGAACTACAGAAAGATAGCTAGGACTATGTACAGCTATGTACAGGCCAAGCTTAATACATCTGTTTAGCATGTCCCTAAAAAATCCTTAAAATGGCAAAGATTTCACAGTTTGTAGCCATCCTATTCCATTGTTTTACTAACAGACTATATTTTTGTATGCTTACCTTTATTTCTAATGTGCCACCAAATCCCATTTTAAATTGTCCTTGCATATCTTTAGTGAATACTCTCTGAAAAGTTTGTTTGAATAGTGATGTATTGAAAGAGTCTCCCATTACCATGTAGCCTCTAGACAACGACAAAACAAACAAGCAAAACCTGTGAGTTAAAATAGATTATTTATATAGCTTATTTTTATTAAAGACTAGAACTAAAGACAATTTACTGTGAGACTTGTTTTTACATTCTTAAAAGACTAATGTTAAATAAATATTTTGCTACAATGTTAAGGAGTAAAGTTTTAAGGAGCTTCTTGCCCATCTTAAGGTCATTATACTATGTAACAAAATCTTTCACTGGGAAAATACTATACTGGACATTCAACACTAAGGATGTCTCCAGATCCTGTTACACAAAGTCAGTTTACTTCTAATACTTATAATTCCAAACCATAGTATTTTGTGTAGTTCATTCATTATTTCAGGGTTAAATCTATGCTCAAGAAGCATGGTTTATTTTTATGTTTAGCAACGTTCTGTGGATGTAACTGCAACAGCTGCCACTTGTCATGAAATATCATACCCTACCTTTAGAAAATAGTAATGGGAGATATTATTTTCAGTCATCAAAAAATGTTAATTGAAACCTTTTAGTAAAATATGTCAATAGGTCAAACATTGCACCCAAAAGAAGTTTCCAGGTGGATACTCCAAAACAGAAGAAAATAGACATGGATAGAATCAGAATTCCTCCCTGTATGCAACAAAAACCAAGAAAGAAGAGCTGTAGGAGAAATAAACAAACTATACATTAAGGCTACAGAAATAGGATGAGTCACAGGAGCAGACAGAAACAGCAAAACAGTATAAACAAAAACACAACTTGAGTTGGATGCAGAAAAGGAATAGGTATCAAAAATACAGGTAAAATCAAATTCAAACATAAACTGAACAGCGAAAGCTCCCAAGCTAAGGTTATACACACAGCTCCGAAGAGAAGCAGGGATTAGCATGGCCAAGCTGGCCTGAAACTCAGCAGCTGTACCTGATAATCATCTAAACTACTAGCTGAACCTATAAACAACAATACATAAAAGAATGGCATAAACAAACAGAAAGAATAACAGATGCTTTTGAACCACCAGGTCTTTTTTCTGAAGAAAAAAAAAGGACAGGTCCTTATCTTTACTGAAACCTGCCACTTACACAGATACACGTGGAAAAACAGAAACAGTATAACTGACAAACTGTCTGTTTAAAAGATATCCACTTTATTCAAGCCTCAAAAAGATCACATTAAAAGAAAACAGCAAACCCGCTTCTGATTAAATCCACAATTGTGGTAACAAATCTGCCAGAGGCCAAGCTATTCCAAGATTCCAGCACAAATGTAATCATCAGTTTATCGGCGTGTTTATGCTTTTTTTAAACAGCACAACATTCTTTGTGAGTGCTTCCTGCTAAACGATTTTAAACTGCACCTTCATATACCACTAAAAAACAAATAGACACATACCCAGTGTAGTTGGGACAACACTTCATCTCCAGCAGACCAGTCTGATCCAATGCACATGCATATATGTCAATAACATGACCATTCGTTGCAGCTCGATTAGCCAGGGCTTCAAAATGCTAAATCCAAGATGAAAACACAGTTCATAGCCATTTACAACATGAACTCTCTTTGTCTTCACATTAAACCCTAAGCTCATAAAATTTTTCTAAAACAGCATTATCAGATTCTATTCACAAAAAAATATATTTTTCCTAAAGTTAGTAAGACTGGAATTTTCAACATTTGGAGGGTTTTTTTTGATCAACTGAGAGCCTGACTCCCACTAAAGAGAACAGTGGTTGCTATTTAAACTAGAAAATTAGTTTGATCTTCTTCCTTTTAACCTTTGCATTTAGTACTAGATCCAGCACAGAACTAAATTCACTATTCTAATCTCAAGTGTCTACAATGAGAGGTGCCTGCAACTGCCTGCAATTGTTCATGCTCCCATTATAATCAAGTCAAGACAAATTCAACAGGTTTTGGATGCAGTTCACCAACCCAAATGTACATTTTAAATTAAATTAGATATGACTAAACTCTGCAGTCTAATCCTTCTCCAACTACAGAGACAGTTCTGAGCACCTGTCTTAGAAGCTTACAACACTAGATATACCACTTGGTCACATAATTTTTTTCTGAATTAAACCAGAGAAACACTCAAAAGAATCTCAATGTGCGCTAGACAAGTCCTAACTCAATATACTGAAATTTCTGAAGAAATTCTTGAGACATAGTGCTACTCAGAGCCAGGTAAACAAAACACACAATTCCCACCTCTTTATACATTTGCTATTACTAACAGAATTTTACAGTGCCCAGCAATTTAAATGTTTATTTACTGGGAATATGTATGAAATCCCACGATCATCTCTTACCTTAGTACCCTTTTTAACATATTTTGCATTGTCTTTTTCGATGTCATGCCATGATCTTATAGGTAACTTCAATTCATCCCCTACAACCATGCCAGGTCCCTGTGTAGCTGGTCCTCCAATGAACATCATGATGCGTGCACCAGTATTAGGGAAAGTGCACTGCAGGAAATAAAAGACAATTAAAACCACTGGGTTTTACTACAAGCTGAACAAAAGACATAGATATGTGGGTATTTATCACACTGATAGGACTGTAACGATAACTGCATTTTATCACTTGCAGAAGTTGAATCTGTCAGCAATCTTCCAAAATCTCAATTTTGCCTTATTAAAATATGTAAATGTCTATGAAATTCTATGCATGTAAGGGATGATATCCATCAGAACCATCCTACAAATCTAATACACATCAATTAGTAAAGTTTTTACATACTGATTGTGGCAGTGTTTCTGCAAGAGAATTATCTACATTTAGCACAGCTGTAGTTAAAGCTTTTACCTCAAGGAGTCCGACAGCTATAGACAGAGCCACTCCAGAAGAACGTAAGGGCCGTTTTCCTTGTGGAACAGGCCAAGGATCCCGTTGCAGTTCACCCAAAAGATCAGTAAGATTCATATCAATCTTCTGCACTGGTTGCAAAAATCTGGAAACAAATACATGGAAGGAGTTTAGATTTAAATTATTAAATAAAACTTTCATCAATTGCTCACTAGTAATATATTACATATATATTTGAGACGTCTAATTCTAGATTCTGGTCTGAATTCAGACCAGTGTGTCTGCTTCATCAAAATAAAGCAGTGTGGAATTACTACATGCACAAACAGCTTAAGAAGTTCAGTAAAGAGCTTGCAAAACTGAAACTTGCAGACTTAGACATACCACCACTATCCAGAAAGAACTCTACTTAGTCAAGAGAACAAAGCAGGTGATGAGTTTCAAAAATAAACATTTCCCTACTTCAGTGATGATCAAAGATCAAGAGAAAAATTAACATGGTAAAATCTCTTTTGTGCTGCTGCAAGCAGTCTACATATGCAGCTAATTTTTGGATGGCAGAGACAGCAAAACTGTCTTTCAATCATTTCATAAATTTCTTCTATGTCACAATGAAACACACGAGAAAATCCAACACCAGCCTGCGACTTGCAAGTGAGAGACCAAAGGAGATGGAAGAGGAATAGAAGAGGGAGAAAAAGGGAAGGCACAACTGGATATCCACATAAGGGGCACTCCAGCACACCAATCAATAGTAGCAGCGTTATTATTATTTATGGATCCATAACATGCTTCTCAGAGCACTTCCAATACTTATCCAGATAATATTACTATTACCCATTGAGTTAATTCTTCCCAGTACAAGCAGTAGGAAAGAACAGTCTACTAGTAAATTTGTGCCTGACCAAGAAGTTTGGCTGTCAGTTTATTGTATTAATGGCCATAAAACCTAGGTTTTCCAGTACGTAAATGGAGTCAAGGTACATGTTTTAAGATGTTTGAAGTAGATTCTTCTACCTGTTAGAAGGTGGTGGCTGTGGCACCTGAGGACCCCGACCGACTTGTGCAACAGCTACTTTCGTAAGCCCCAGCATTTCCTGTAGTCAAATAAATAAGATTTTATTACAAAATTTGTTTACAGACTATTTCACCATTAACACCTTAATAATTTCTTTTTGTTTGCTTCTGTTCATTACCTGAAGCTGTTTTGCAGAGAGGTCCTTTGTTCCTCTGAAGACATAACTTTTGGAAATTCCTTCACAGCCGAGCTCATGAACTTGCACCATCCGGCCAAAGGTAATGAGACCCACTAACGCTGTTGGTGGCAGGAGACTAAGGGACATTTGCATGGATTCCTTCAGAGCTTGCAGGTCTTCATCTTCCATGCATGTATCCACAACATAAAGAAATATCAACGGCATCTGAGGACCACGCTTTGAGAAACAAAATTAGAATCATATGAAAAACAAGTCTTGCAATATCTAATGGATTAAAAATGAACAAGTAAATACATCCTTTAAGAGTTTTAATTTTAATCATACCAGTAATGTCAACGTTCCATCTAACTTAACTCTCTCTCAATTAATAATCAGGATCCAGAACAAAATCTCTACCAAAGTGAATTCTGTACAAAAAGAAATGCTTAATACAGAAGAAAAAAATCCTTTCAGGAAATCAGATAATTTTGAAGCATGAGTCAATTATATACATCTTTTAATATACATGTTTTTATTGCTTCAAGTGAACATAACAATCATAAAAATATTCTAGCCTGATGACAGTCCACAGCATTTCACCTCCTAATTTTACTCTAGAGCCCATCAGTACTTTTTATTCTAAACTAATCAGTACTTTTTATCTAAACTAATTTTGCTTTACTATGAGCAAACATTCAATTTATTTTGCACTACAAGAGTTGGCAAAAAGTATAGATTCTGTTCAGTACTCACTCTTCCTTTCATTAAAATTTGTAAGACTTCAGTGAGGATTCAGATTATGATTTGTCTCAATGAGGTCTTAAAAATTTTAATCCTCAAAAATGAATTTGAACGTTAAAAATTTGCAATTGCAAATGTTTGCTATTTAGAGGTCTAGGTCCATTTTTAAATCTATTCAAGTAGCCTCTATCCTGAAAAAGGATGAATATTAAAATTCAAACACCTGAACTGAGTATGTTTTAACTGTTGTCTCTAAACTGGACAGCACTAAAACTAACTACTCATCATTCAAATACAAACTTAAATTCAAATGATTAATGAGAGGTGAATGAACAGTCAAATCTGAACTGAAATTACTTCAGCAAGCAACAGAGGTAAGCAGCCTCCTGACACAAACAAATAAAACTCATTGTAAAGAAGCAGACCTCACAGAACTATCACCTTTAGAGGAGAATCCTCTTTAAAAAAAAAAAAACCTGTCTTATTAGCCATCCTAATGCTCTTATAAAATGCTTTCTTTTTCCAACTGATGGCATCAATGTTCAATCTACTAATAAGTACATAAACACTCACAGTCACTAAAACAGAGTAAAGAAGTAAAATCAAAATTTATTCTTTTTTGTATATTGCAAGGAAATAGATGCTCAATATTTTATTTAATGATTTTACCTGTACTACATATTCAATGCTGGAGAATTGAGGCAAAAGTTCAGCTGGCTGATTCATTTCAGATATGCCAGCATAAGTAGGAGGAAACTGCAAATAAAAACACAGAAAGTAAATATAAATAAAAGATTACAATTTCCACAAAGGAAAAAAAACAGACTTTTTTCAACAGATATTCACTATTGCTGTTATGAAAAAATCTCAATGCAATGTCTGAAGATACAATTGCACACTCCTGCTCTTGCTGTCAACTTCAG
The DNA here is from genome assembly GCA_013389925.1 of Aegithalos caudatus. Lineage (NCBI taxonomy): Eukaryota > Metazoa > Chordata > Aves > Passeriformes > Aegithalidae > Aegithalos > Aegithalos caudatus. The sequence goes on along the minus strand of WEIU01009290.1, from coordinate 551,893 downwards.
TTTGCAACTATAATTTGAAAAATCAAGGTTTTCATTCCACCTTGTAAAAATATTTTCCATATGCTGAATGTTCCATTTTCTTACCTGGTTTCTCTGGTAACAAAAGTTGCAAGCCCAGAGTTTTGCTCGATAATCCACCTGGCTATAAAAATACAAAAGGGAAAATTTATATAGAATGAACAATTCATTTTCCTCCACTGTTCCCAGAATACGTGACTTTAAAACTTCAAAAAACACACTGACTTTGAAAAAGCTTCTTTTGAAAAAGCTTCTTTCTAATACACTTTCTCCTAAATACCCACATTAAAAACTGAAAGTAAGAGGAGCCTTACACAGATGTATCAGGCAAATTATTAGGGAGATTAGGGAGAACAAATGGTCTTCAGGAAAAAGATGCAAATAAGACATTTAAAAATACAGACTCAGCACCTATATAAGAGACTTTCTCTATGGATTTAGCAAATCTTTTTAACTCTCCCTAACTTTGAATTTTTCTTTTTCTGCCTCTATCTTCCTGCTATTACATCTCCCTTCTACAAGAGCAAAAATCTTTTAAAAATATCATTAAATCTTCAGATAAGTCCTAGCATGCTGTAAACAAAATGCAGATTTACTGCTATCTAGTTATCTTTACCAGTCATAGGGACTGCAAATTACCTAGCCCAAAGTGCCTCCCAGGCTTCTACAGTCTCCTAAGATTGAGTCTCTAACCACCCTTTCAGGGGAAAAAAAAAATCCAGTCATTACTTGCACATACAACACAGGAAACATGTACACAGTTCACCATAATGTCGGCATCTGTCTGACCCTTTACAGCTTCATCTTTTCACTGTTTTTCTTCCAGCCCTCAATAAAAGATAATGCTTCGAAAAGTTAACTTCAGCTAAGTCTGACTCCCCATACAACCAGCCACCGTGGCTGCTTAATACTGAAACACAATTTTACCTCTGCTTTGAAGTTGTCTTTTCTCCCAAACAGGAACAGGTCATTCATAACATTAAATTTGTTCTACAGGTTCTCTGACATCATGTCTAATCTCTATCAATCAGGACCCTTCCCATGCCTATCAAACTCCAACCTAGAAATCATCCTGCTTCTTTTCCATACTTCTATGACAGCAAAGACATATGAAACACCTCCTCTGCTTCCAACCCAAACTTACCCATGACTACTTCATAATCATTTGAGCTTGTGCCAATATCATACTGTGCTTTCTACCCTCATTCATGCCTACTTCTGATGTTATCTATCAATCTATCAATCATCTTCTGTTTTGGTAAACTAGAACAGATAACCTGCTTTGGTCCACAGATGAACTAATGTCAGTAATAAACATACTTTATTCCACTTGGAAATTAAACTATATCAGGGTCCAAAAGTTCAAAAGATACAGTATTGTAACTTTTTACCCAAGCCTAGAGGCAAAATTCAAGAGTATACTAACTCCTAAGATGTATAGTTGCAGAAAAGACCTACACCTAATCAGTACTAAGTACATTGAACTGACTCATTAAATGAAAGCTATGTTTTCAGTAAATGTTACATATGCAAATCTATATGCAGAACCTTCTAAACCTCTAAGTGTGCACTGCATAACGACATGAGGAGTACTTGAACTTCCGTACACCAGATCTTTCACACAGTTCAGCTAGCACTGCTCTCAAGATTCTAAGGCAAAGCACTGGAACAGTGACATGCATTAAGTTTACCATAAGGGATTCAGCACAGCTCGGCACGTGGTCCTGCTGCACAGCACTGGCTCGTACTGAATAGGGGGCAAGTCCGGCCGCTCCTTCAGGGGCGTGAAGAGGGCAGCCACCGGGACCACCATTCTTGTAGCTTCAAGACGACTTGAAGGCCAAACATTCCAGCTGAATCTAACTCCATCTCTGTCCTCATTCTGCTGGATGAATTCCAGGAAGGTTGTCATGGTCAACTTCTCTCTTTAACACTAGAACAAAAAGATAACCGTCAGCAGAATGTTGACATGTGAAGACTTCCAGCTACCAAATGCTGAATGCAGGTACTGACAGTCACACATCGAAATACTGTAACTGAGCGACAGTCAACATAACCTGAGTAGAGCTTCTTAAATCCTAAAAGCAATGTGCAGAATTCTAAGGGGAAACAAAATACTGCTGTATAAATTTTTTAAGTTTCTAACCATATTTTTGGTATCTCACGATGCAGCCTATATGCAAACATAAATAACAGCATGACATTCCACAAGAGTACATTCCTACAGCAATGCTAGGAAGTAATTTTGTAAGAAATACAACTGCCATATTCCAAACATTATGTACCAAGAAGCACTTTTCAACAATTCTTTGAATTCTAATTTACTATTTTGGCCATTAACTTAAGGTTTTCAAAATGTTCTGCTATGATTACTCAGAAACTGGAGGACTGGGGAGCACAGACCCATTGGAAAAGCCAAACAGGTACCTGTGAACATCTGGTAAAGTCAGCAGGGAACACTCCCTCCCTCCAGTCCCAAACTCCTCAGCTATACACTGTTCCTGCCTATCTGCTGCACACTACACGGAACCTTTTATAGTACATATAGCAGGGTTTTTTCCAGGAGCTACAATATCTAAACTCACACTGCCTAATAATTAAAGCTTTACTGTAAAAGCCTACATGAACCACCTAAGAGGAAGTAGAAATACTCCTAGATCTCAATTTATACTGTCCAAAGTTAATGAATAGAAATTCTGGAGCCCTTCTGAATTGGAATTCAAATCAGGAATTCTCACAAGCACACTGCCATTCTTAGTTCTGACTTTACATACATTACAGGAGACTCATAGAAACTCTCAGTTTATCAAAATCTACTTTTATCTATCAAAAATATAATGGCATTGCACCTTTAGTTTCTATGACAGCTAAAAACTTTTCAAGTTATTTTAAATTATGGCCTAACTTAATGCTTTTATTCTAATGGTAACTTTTAAGAAAATAGATTAACAAAATACATAAAGCAAAGGGAACTACTGCTTTTCACAGTTAATATCCTTAGGAAATAATCAACTGCCAATACCTTAATGGGCACATCTTACTGATTTTAGGAGCAAATCTCATCCTATCTACACACATCATGGCAATTACAACACAGGGAGCATGAGGGACTTTGTGCATAAGAGCATTTCCATCATTGCTTTTACTTGAATTTCTGCAAAGCCACAGTGCAGGAGACATAACTGAGCAAGAGAGCGAATATCTGGAAGTTGTAATTACTACAGAGAAATCAGAGACAGAAATTAACACAGCTAAGAATGGAAAGAACAGTACGGCACTTGAAGAGGATAAAGAATTTAAGTAATTTCTCTCCTAATAAATCAAAATCCATCCATGTTTTGTAAAAAAGGAGAAGGAACATTATCTCTGAAAAATTGGGTATAAATTCAAGAATCTGCACAACGCAACTATCTGCACTATAACCACAAACTGAATAATCTCTCCATTTAAAAATTATTTCCTGAGAAGACAGAAAATTACAACTTAAGTCTACTTCAGCCATTCACTGGCAGCAGCTATAGACTCATCAAATCCAGCTCCAAACCCTGCAACGTGTCACACTTTCTGTCCTGGACTTCAAAGCGTTTTCTCCACGTTTTACTCTAGCTATGCTTGAAATCCAAAGCTGTACATGGATATTACTTTTACCACTTCGTTATTGCTCCTTAAAGGACAATGTACAAACATCAGTGTACAGTGACTAATCACGTGCACATAAATGATTTGTTGGATTTACTGAGTTAAATACTGCTATTTTCTATTAAGTAGGATTTCCTATTCAGAAGGCTAAAGTGGCTAACAATCAAGTTGTCCTCCACCTTTTCTTCTATTCTTTTCAAGAGCCAATAATGCTTACCTATTTCATCATTCATCAGATGTGGAACTCTTGGTCTGACAAGTTACATTCAGTACCATTGTTACAGCTATGCAGACACATTTTCTGAGATAGATGTGGAGATGTTTTGCATTGTACAAGAACTGCAAACCCTCCTGGCCTACAGGCTATTCACCATATTTCAGACACCTGAATGACACAAAATACACACTGCCCACCTCAGAAAACCTCAGAGAAGGGATTTTCAGAGCAGCTGAACAGCAACAGTTCCCACTTTGGGGTGTCAGTGCTTCACCTTTGCTGCAGATTAGGATATCCACAAAAAATAGAAGTCCTTTCTGGCTTGCTTTCTCCCTCCCACTGCTAAAGCTGAATCTACCTTGCAACCCTGCACCATAACAATCTCAATTGTGTGTCACAAATAGAATTGCATTGAGAGTCACTGGTTGACTGAGCATCTTTAAACATTTACCCATCACAGATAAATATGTCTCAATACAGAACAACCCCAAAATAATGTCCCCTAATCCTTGCACACATATACAAACAAAATCAAAACATTTTTCTCTATAGCACTGTAAGAATTCCAGCATAGATAGACCAAAGTCCCTCACAGCACCATGTGTTTAACTGCCACTAAATGAGTACAGTACACTGCACATTTTTCTTACAGCAAACCTATTCTCTCAGTTTATTAGGCACTAACAACCTGGTAAAAGAGATTAACAATAAACCCTTAATTAATTTTTATGCCCAAACACATATCAGGTAAAAATCCATTTCAGTTCCAAGGAGGAACTAAAATACACATGCAGAATGGATTAAATAGTTGTCTAAAGCAAGTTGCTGACATTTTCATCACTCAAAGCAGTCATCCTCCAAAGGTGCTCTCCCAGATCTCTCACTGAAAACTTTTTTTTTGAAGACCACGGTATGTGATAACCCACCTAAATTTAAAAATCAACACATAATCAAACGCAGCAGGACCTGCATTATTTGCCGCTTCATTACATTGCAAGGCACCCCCGTCAGTGACACAGCGGCGTAGGTACAGCAGAGCTCCGGGACAGAAGCACCACCGGCGCTGCCGCCCTTTACCCCCGGCTGTGGAAAGGCCGTGCCCCGCCGGCCCTACCCGAGCGCCGGCAACTCCGG
>WEIU01009290.1:500143-527536 GCA_013389925.1 Aegithalos caudatus | reverse complement strand
CGGGCGGGCACCAGCGGCCCGGGGAGCGGGCAGGCACCACTAACAGCGCTTACCGTCTCTTTCAGGCCCCCTCAAAACAGGCTGTTAGCCCTCACAGGCCCCGGTGGAGGTAGAGGGCGTGGGAGCTTATTGCTAAGGTAAGGAGCCACAGAACGGACAGTGGAGTTTCCTGCATCCTTTCTCTGGCAGTGGTTCGTGCCTTTGCGCTGGGTGTCGTGTGCTCCAAGTTTGCCTCCGCTGCTCGCTGCGGTGCTGTTTGAATGAGCACCAGAGCTGCCCTACGGGGCTTTGGGGGTTACATTTAAAACGCCTTTTCATTTTGAGTTGCAGCAAGTTGAAATGTGTGGTTTTCCCCGACCTTCTCAGCTGTTAGGCTGAGAAGTAAAGGGAAATGAAGGGAGATACTGTGTGGTGGCTGGGACCTTGTCTTTGAAATCGTTCAAGATCAGTTTCTGAGTGATTAAAAACTGATAGATGCTCCAGGAGGGATTTAAAAATACACGTGGATAAAACCACATCCTGAAAATTACTGCAGATAACATTATTTGAACATAATGTGATGCTTGTTTCAGTGTAGCTACTCAAATAAGTGCAGAAGTTCAAGGTGAAATTAGATGGTCTCCAAGCAATGTGTCTGAACACTTCAGTGCAGTATTAACAGTAAATGGAGATAGGGCTGAGTAAAATTTATGTTTAATCATGACCATAAAGCCAAATTATATGTCAATTGTACAGACTTGAGGTGGTCTGGGAATTAACGTAACTTGGTCTAAGACCACAAGTGGTGTTTTTTTTAGGCGTGGATTCTCGGATAGTGGAGGAGGACCCCCAGCCAAACAGAGGGATCTTGAAGGTGCATCCAGTAGGTGAGTGTAAAAACTGATGCAACCAACTTGCTTTTTTACAAATGAGAATTTGTAACACTAAACAAAAAACTGGTAATAACTGGGAACTTTCACTGTTTTCTTTATAGGTTACTTATTCAAGACTTTTTGGGAATAATTTGGGTGACAGCAAATCACTGTGGTGAAATCTTTTTCATACCTTAGAGCAACATAAAGATGGTTGCAATAATACAAAGATAGAGCAATACAAAGATACTTGGAATTTTGTGGTTTTGAGTACAATCTGCTATATTACATTCTTCTCAGTAGTGACAGGTGTTTGCAGTGAACACAAATTATGACTGAGACCTCCTGTTCAATAAATTGAATACAGGCAATGTGACAACAAACTTGGGTTTTGAGCTTTCACATCTGGATGTAAATCCATCAGATGTGACTGACGATAGTGAGCTTAAGTGCTGTGGGCACTTAATGTGCAATGGTAGTTCTTGATCAAAGGAAAGCTTGCTTTGGAATTTTTGAGTTAGCAGAAAATGAAGCTGGGAAACATTTGCTACAAAGCTGAAAATGAAGCCTGAAAATAACTTCAACTTTAATTATTTATTTTAGAATTTATTTTATTAAAATTATTTATTTAATTTTTTCTTGTTAAAGTCTTAGTTCATCCATGTCTTAAGTGGTAAGCCCTTTGCCTTTCTCCCATAGATATTTGTCAGGTAACTTAAATAGCATTTCCTGTTTAAGAAATTGTACCAACCTTTCCATGTCAATGCATTTAAATCTATAATTCCAAATGTATTTTAAAAAGTCAGACGTGGTATTTGCGGATTCTTCTGTTTTTATTACTCTGGAAGTCATATTCAAATTTAAACTGTTCTGTCTCGCTGATATTCAGCAACAGTAGATTCTGTCTGTAAATGTTGGAACAAAGGAGAGATTTTTACTGAAGTGTTGGTTCTTCTGATAGACATGCTTGTGTTTTTCTCGTGCTGGAAGAGATTCTCTCCTAAGTACATGTTCTCTAATGATCACTGACTTTCTTCCTCAGGCTGGGTGGAGAACGTCGGACGCGAAGAGAATCACGCCAAGAAAGCGACGCAGAGGATGATGATATTAAAAAGGTAACATATAGCAAATGGAGCTGTGCAGGAAGAAACCTACCTGCAACATGATGAACAAAGTAGTTTGTTTTCCTTTGTTGTAGCCAGCGTTGCCATCTTCTGTTGTTGCTACCTCCAAAGAGCGAACACGTCGAGACCTTATACAAGATCAAAATATGGATGAGAAAGGAAAACAAAGGTAGGCAGAAGTCTTTTACACTAACGTGATTCTTCTGAGTTCCACCGTAGAAAGTAGCTTTAGATTCAGAAGGTATTGCACACAAGCTGTTGTATATCAAAGGTTATGTTGAAGAGTTACCATTATGGTGTAAAATTTAATATAAAAAGTATTCTCTGAAAATAGTTATCAAGCAGCAATGTGTGCATTGTTCGCTTAACTGACACGGATTCTGCTTTTCAGGCCACCTGCAGGAACAGGTTTCCTAGTGCTGTTATAATGTCATTTGAGTAAGACAGAAATATCTGTAGTTTCATTGGTTGCTTAATGTCTTGGATTATTACTGTTGTCTTGGTTATCATTTATTTTGTTAGTTGAAGGAGGGTTTGGGTATAGTTCCTCACTCCCTCTGCCTCATTTTTTTTAATGAAGTAGTTCCATCACGTTTCTTTTCTTGTACTACTTTGACTTCTTAAGTGTACAGCCTTCATTTCACCTGCTGCTTTTTAGATTCCTTCTATGTGTATCTCTTTTTTCCTATATTTTATTTTTCTTAGGGCTATTAAAATTCTAGCTGAAATGCAGCTCTATTGGCAAGAGGTGTTGGAAAATGAAATTTGCAACTGTGCTTGACCTCTTGGATTCCATCCACTTCAGACTGCAAGTCACTTGTTGCAATAATAATTACACCTCAAATAAACAGAAGAATTAGAACTGGAATAAGGAGCTATAGAAAGCTTCTCTGATAAGTCCCCACAGATCAACTGGCACAGAAAACTGGCACTTTGTTTGCTTCTTTAGTTATAACCCCACTTCACATCTGCTCATGCTTCCATTACTAGGTTCTAATTGCTTCTTTTGCAGGGAGACTTCCAAAATTCTTACTGAACTTTCCAGAGCTTCAGGCATTAAAAGCTTGTTCACTCAGAATTGTAGTTTTACTGCTTTTCAGTTCAGTAGTCTCTAGGGAGATGAGAAACCCAGTATTAGTCTCTATGAATTGTGGTGGAAGGAGGTTCTTTAAGAGGACAACATCCACTGAACTCCTGATTCTGCTCAGTGTCTTCTGGGATGTAATTCATATACATACAAATGCACTTTCAGTGGTCTCTGACTTCCAATTTTTTTATCAGCTCCTTTTTCTACTATTTAATATACTTTTACCTTTCCATGTGAGGTTTGGGCCACTGTAATAGAGTGGTACTTAGGGAAGACAGTAGCATTTCCTTTCTCGCTTAATTGGCAAAGGTTCAAGGCAAATAAAGAGAGTCTGCATCATGGTGTAAAGATTTGAGTCTGAGTGAAAAGAAATTGAAGGAGAAAGTCAAGAAACTAGTTCTTGCTCAGAAGAAGGGAATTTGTTGAAGAATTTACTTACTTTTCTCAAAACAACACCTAGTTGGATGGTTTCATCCCACAGTGCAGTGTCTCATTGTTGGACAACTGTGATAGATAAGCTTTTACTCCCCTGTGGCTCCATTTCTCCTTAGTAGTCTAAGCAGATTGTAGAGAGGGGAGTGTATGCTTTTTAGAAAACTCAGTTTGCTCCCTTATTGATAGCTTACACTGTATTTACTTGACTGTTTTTTCTTCAGTAGCCTCTGCTTTAAGATTTTTTTAAAATATTCCTGAGTGTTATTTCCAGCTGAAAAATGTGCAGGCTTCCAATTTTGCCAGTGCTAGCTGTTCTGTGTTCGGATAAGAGCTGTGTCTTACTCGTAAGCAAAATGATATGTCACTGTAAATTATATCCTGGACTGTTAGCACAGTTGGTATGTCTTCTATTGCTAATGGCCTTGGGTACTACTGAGACTTTCAAAATAAGTATCTTTACAGTGAAAAGTCTCTGATTATTTATACAAATTAAAATCTTAGTACTTGAACTGAATCTCAAGTTTCTTTTTGTTGTGGGTTTGTTTTTTTTTCAGGAATCGACGTATATTTGGCTTGCTGATGGGCACCCTTCAAAAATTTAAACAGGAGTCCACAGTTGCTATTGCTACTGAGAGGGTACTTACTTTAATTTGTCTGATTGTAAATAATGAAGCAAACTATGTGACTAAGTTATTTCCAGTAAGAATGACAGTTCCCTACAGTGTAGGTTGCAGGTGCAGCAAACTGGTGGGAATGCATGTAGGTTTTTGTTTGTCTTAATGCAGGGGAACGAGGCTGGGAGGCAGGAAAGGGGTTCTCACTATGACTTTGTAACCCTATTTCTGACCTTTGTGGAAACAAAAAGGCAATGTTAAATGGAATTTAATCAGGTAATTATTTAAGAGGTCATAGACTATTTCTGGAAATAATAGTGATGAAGTACTGCTGAAGCAGTGCCTACCTTGTTGTGTTCTAGGTGTTTAAATTGTATGCAAGTATACAGAAAGCTATGCTTGGTTACGCTATCTGTCTAAAAATATCTTTCCTGTTCCAGTAAAGATAACCAAAATTTCTAATTTTAATAAGTAAGTGTGTGATTGTACTGAAGCAAAAGCTTTGCATAGCTTAGTGATTACTTCAGAAAACTTGTATATGGGATGGTGGTAACTTTATTCCTAGTATGCCCTTTTAATTTGTGATGGCTATGGTATTTGTTTACTATTGCACTAAATGGGTTATTCGGTCAACACTAATAACCTTTAGATTAAAAGCAGTGTTGGAAAGTTTCAATTTCAGCAGTCCAGTTGAAGTAGATAGAAAGGTTTAAACTTAAAATGTTTTCTGTATAGGGTCAGCAGAGATGACTCACAGTGCTGTATTGATTACCTTCAGATTCAGTATTTGGGTGGTTTACCTAACTTGTCATGTGGCACATGAGACCAAAGTGCACTTTGGCCTGCTTGCATTAGAACAGAAAGCTGTTTATCCAGGTGGCCTAGAAACATGGAGTCCCTGTCTAATTTATAGCAGTATGTGTTCGCACAAAGGGACTTAGAGGAATTACTGCTCCTTGCAAAATTTTTCTGAGAATCCATATGGAGATTGTTTTTTGTTCATACATGTACACTTGCTGTAAATCAAAGTTGAGGTCTGAGGAGTTTTACAACACAGCTATTTTGTTGTCCAGGCAGTAAATATTGTATTTTTATTGACGATTATTGTACAATCTGAGCACATGGCAGTCTAGGGCATACAAACAGCATTCCTGGATAGTAGTAATATATATAATTAACAATTAATATACTGGAAATGTTCACAATCTAATTTTTTGTTGATCAAACACCAATCTGCAGTCCTTCATTTGTTTCTGGAGGAGTTGACTTCTTTCCCAATTTACCTAATTTCTCTGATACCTCAAATACATTCCTTTTATTTTTCTGCCATTGGGGAAAAAACCTCAACTTGTTGAAACTTACATTGAAAATTTAAGAACAAATTGAAATATAGTAAAACACACAGAAATTCACAGGGCCCCATAACTATATTGTTAAACCAACAAAAAATAAGTTGTCAATGACAGCAAGCAGTGACACTGTTTTCTTCCATTAGCTGTAGTTTAGGAAGTATTTCCTAATGTGTTTTTAGGAATGCCTTTAATGGTGTAAATAATTGAAAATTTTTAAGTGGATCAAACTAGAACACTTTCTCTTGATGTAGAAAGAAAATTAACATGGTATTTCATTTATTTTAGCAAAAGAGACGACAAGAAATTGAACAAAAATTAGAAGTGCAGGCAGAGGAAGAGAGAAAGCAAGTTGAAAATGAGAGGCGAGAACTGTTTGAGGAAAGACGTGCTAAACAGACAGAGCTGCGGTTATTGGAGCAAAAGGTTGAGCTTGCTCAGCTGGTAAGTTTTTGTCTTGTTTCTGATCTTTTCTCTTGTTTAAATTGTTCTTGTGTATCTCAGGGTTATTTTCTTTCATTTCTCAGCAAGAAGAATGGAATGAACATAACGCTAAAATAATTAAATACATAAGAACAAAGACAAAACCTCACTTATTCTACATACCTGGCAGAATGTGTCCTGCTACGCAGAAGCTGATGGATGAGTCACAGAAAAAGATGAATGGTAAGTGGGTTTTGTGATACAAAAATACTTGTTCTTGCCTCCCTTTTTTTTTTTTTTTTTTTTGCCATATAAATACCTTTTAAGTCTTTGCTTAAATACATGATATTCATGCTCAGGACAAACTGTATTCTTAAACAGGTGTTCATCATAAGTGGACATTACTCTTTCAAGTGACTTTTTTTTGTATTAATGTGGTAATTTCAGAGGTATGTGTTTAAAACAGTCCTTTATATTAGCTTTAATATCCAGATGTATCCAAATGCAGCAACTTCATTTTTGAAAAGGCAGATTCTGTGAAGGCCTAGGGAACTGGTGTTTACAAAGCATTTGAGGAGTATTTTCTTAAGCATAGCATTAGAACTTTATGATGATTTTTTTACCTCAATGTGTGTTCGTTTCTATTTCACAGGGTGACTATATTTTTCTTTTGGAAAACAATTTAAAATGCTCCGATTGATGGTAGTTCTACTGTTCTTTTTTATTAAACTAAGAATGTTGGTTTGTTTTTTTTCTTACAAGCTTTTTTTCATTTTATGGGGTTGGGGGATAAGAGAAGGTAGCTCACCTGTCTTGTCTGTCACCAGTATCCTGTAGGATAGCCTACAGTAATTAAGCCTTCTAAATACCTAGCTAGCTTTTTGCTTATGTTACTGTCTTTTGTTTACCTTAGGAAGTATAACCTTAATAGATAAATACCAGGAAATTAAGGTATTATTTTGATATACTGTTGGTTGGTCTGATTTTAATGAAGTCAAAAAGTTTTTATTAGCTTAGATTTAAGGCTTCACTGTTCTAATACTCAGCTGAGATTACTCTCCCCTTTGCTTTGTTTTCTTAAGGTAACTAGCAGTCTTTTTCATTATGCATGAATGGCTTGCTACTTCATAAAGAACAAGGTTGCAGTATTTGTATGTTGAACAATTTGATAGCTTACTGACAACTTTAACTCGTAGTTAAAGGCTAAATAGACTTCAGTGTCTGTAGATTATCTTAACTAATATTTTTGCATTTATTCTCTAGCCCTCTTTGAAAGCAGGAGAAATGAATTTGCAGAGCAGATTAACAAAATGGAGGCCAGGCCCAGAAGACAATCTGTGAAGGAAAAAGAACATCAGGAGGTGCAGAATGAAGAAAAGAAGGAAGAACAGAACAAGGAGCAGGAAGAGGGTAAGGTGGCTCAGCAGGTGGAAGAGATGGAGACAGGTAATCAGCACAATGATGTAGAAATGGAGGAGGTAGGGGAGGAAAAGGGAAAAGTAGGTTCAGGTTCAGGGCATAGTGATGCAGAAAAAGAACAGGAAGAGGATGAGCAGAAACATGACATGGAGATTAAAGTAGAAGAGCCTATTGAGGTGAGGGAGAATGACAAGCAGCAGGATGGTCAGCATGAGGAGGTCACAGTTGTGAAAGAGGAAAGCGAAAACATTCAGCCAGTGGATAATGAGCAGGATGTGGCTGAAATGAATGAGGCAGATAGTGTAGAACCTGTAGAAAATGAAAATGGCAAAGAAATAGAACCAGAAACAGAGTGTGATGCTCAGCCAGAAAAAGTAGGTAATGTTCCTTCTCCCAAGAAGGAGAAAGGTATCAGAACAGAAAATAAAGCTGAACTTGAAGAAACACAGGAGAAAACACCTGAAGCTCAGATAGAATCTGTGGCTGAGGCTTTGTCTCAGCCACAGTCTGTGCCACAAGCACAGTCACCTCAGTTGTCTCAGTCCACTCAGGATACAGAGCCCCAGACAGACAAGGATGAAAATGCTGTGGTGTCTGTAAAGGTGGTTGAAGCCCAGGCAGAACAGAATCAGACACCGAGTGCAGAAAGTAAGAATAAGACTAGGAGTAGAAGCAGGGGTAGGGCAGGGAACAAAACCGGTCATAACCGTAGCAGCAGCAGTAGTAGCAGTAGCACTTCAAGCAGTACCACCAGTGCAAGTAGTTCCAGTACTGGCAGCAGCACCAGTCGGAGCAGTTCCACCAGCAGCAGCACTACAAGTGGGAGTACGAGCAGGGACAGTAGCAGCAGTAGCTCTAGCAGTAGTGAAAGTAGAAGTCGGAGCCGAGGCAGAGGGCATAATAGAGATAGAAAACGCAGAAGGAGCGCAGACAGGAAGCGAAGGGATGCTTCAGGAGTAGATAGAAGTCACAAGTCCTCAAAAGGTGGTAGTAGAGATACCAAAAGCTCAAAGGATAAAAGTTCGAGATCTGACAGAAAGAGGTCTATATCAGAAAGTAGTCGGTCAGGCAAGAGAACTTCACGGAGTGAAAGAGACCGTAAATCAGACAGGAAAGACAAAAGGCGTTAACAGAAGAGACCAAGCTTCCTTAGCCTAATCTTTGCAGCAGAAGATTATTTGAGTGAAAGGATTCCTTGTAAGGAGGAAGAGAAGGCTGCCTTAAGAATTGCATGCTGTAAAAAATCTTTTGGAAAAATGCAGACTGTTTACCAGGCATTCTTGTACTTTTTACATAATTTTGTAAAAGGTTACTTACCAAAATTATGTGAAGTTCCTGAAAATGTAAAAATAAAAGATTAACACTCCTTTGCATCTTTTTTTTAAATATCCTGTACTCATTAAGATCCTCTGTATATTTTAATAGGTAAACATTTAAAGTAGATGTGATCATTTCTTCTGTATCATACACTTTTTTTGTAGAAATAAATGTGCATTTTAAATAAATTGTTTGAGATGTCCTGTTGACATTTAAATCCCCCATTTTAGACTATATGTAGGAAGGCAGTATTGCAGGAAATATAAAATTTTGCCTTTCCCCTCTATTCGTTGCAAGAATGGGAATTTTAAGACCTAGTAAAGCAAATAATCTCTAGTGCTGGGTAGGAAGGCAAAATAATTATTTGAATCTATATTTTTTGTTTTTCTCTGTAACCGCAAGCTCTTACTTAGTCAATTCTGTCTATCCTCCAGTTTTATAAAATTTCCTATCCATAGGCAAGCAGTGATTAAATGGGAATGTTAACACTGGCCAAGGTAGCTCAAGTCAGTCTGGAAAACCACTCTTTACCTGCTTTCTGCAGGAGCTTTGGTAGTATTTACATCTGTGTTCTAGATATAGTTAATCTGTACAATGATGATCCTTGTGGTGGCCAGTGGAAGAAAGACTTCAGCTCGCTCTCAACCAGCATTCTTTTTGTTTTAGTTACAGACTAATCTTTGATCCCTTCATACCACTAGGAATAATTACATTGCAATGTTGGAGTTACCTGGGACTACCTAATACTAATGTTGTGTGCGTGCAAGAATGCTTTCTGAATGTATTTAAAAACTTAAGGTGGTGTAGTGTTATCTCTGAAGGTGAATACTGGTTTTATATAATTTTGTATGGAGAAACAATTAACATCTGTTGCTTTGTTCTGTACAAGTGCAAATAAATGTGGCTTTGTAGACTACTTACTCTCTTGATGCCTATGATCTTTTCTATTAACAGGTGCATTGCCTTAGTCTTTCTGCATTTAAAGTATGAATTGTAATTGCAGATAGCAGTGCCTTATAAGCTCTGTATCCAAAATTATTCTTAAGGGCTTTAATTATCTGTTAACTGAGTATGAAACTGTAGTGCTATAATCCATGCTGTCTTGACAGGAAGAGAATTGTGTTGTCTGATATGCCAACCACAGATCAGGAAATTCTAGAAAGATTTCAGGATGGAAGGACACGTAAGCTTGGTTTAGTGTACAAAATGCCATATGCACCCCATTTTTCTAGAAGGTAGTTGCCAAGTTGTAGCTTGCAGTGTGTCAGTTTTCATCTGAACTCAAGAGTAGGGACAGATTTATGTGTTCTGAAATGCTGAATGTCATGACTTCAAGAAATGTGTCTAATAAGGAATGGGAGTGCAGCACAAATAGGCAGTGGGAAAACACAGGCTTCCCCTTCAAGGAGTTCAGATTCTTCAGTGCATTTGCTACTTCAATATCCTGCCTCTGCCTCTCTACAACAGAGTAATTTTTATTCTTGTCAGTAGTTTCCAACAATGTTTCCTTCCCTTCAGGGAATGTGGTTTAATGTGCTGTCTTTTTTGAAGGATAAACAGTTCAAATGCCTTATTGAAGATGTTAAACAATGTTCTACCACAAAAAACTGCAAACACCCAAATAACTGAGTAAATGTTAATGGTCTACATTTTTTGACTAATTTCAGGTTTCAAATTGCCTTTGGAAGCCATTTTAGTTTTTTCAATTAGTTATACTTTTTTGTAACATAAAATAATTTTAATGTTTCTGGTTTTGAGCTTGTGTGATTCAGTGCTGTAGTGCATTTGCTGCACAGGTTTAAATGGCTGGTACTGGAGTCTCTGCAAATTTTCTGACCACTGTTTCAGAGCACCATGTTAACAGGGTTTATGAAAACAGCAGGGTAGGTCCAGCTGCTGAGCTAAGGACTGGATTGTTTCAGGTTATATTCCCCGTAGCAATGTCATTTTGACTGTGAAAATAGAGGAGCTTTGTTGCTGCATACAAAGCTGGTGATGTAATTGATAGTTTAATGTTTGTTAGAAGAAACTTACTACCATTGTTAAGCAGTGCCATTAATTGTTAGCATTCCTAGATCTAAGCAGCTCAGTGTAATGTGAATGTCAGTGTGTGATAACTTTGAAGTTTTCTAAAAGCTAAATATTCCAGTCAATATTAGTGTATTGTTAGTACCATAAAGCTATAGTGTTTCTAGTAATGGTTACATTTTCCTTCAAGGTTCCCTCCTCTTATCCTGAGACAGTATCAGAGCTGTGGATAGTTCTGAGACTGTGAAAATAGCTGACAACTTCAAGACAAATTTGATGGAAGAGTTTGTATTTTCAGAGCATTTAGTGCAGATAGCTTAGGGGTAGGAAATGATTGAAACATTTTCTTATCCCTTCCCCACAATGGTGAGTGAAGATCAAAGGAAAAATGCCTTGTTCTCTTTTCACTCAAGTGAAGTGGACAAAGGAACAATAGTTTTTCCGCTTTGCTAAGAATGAAGTAGAAATGCTTTATGTGAGTAGGGAATATACTATGTATGCTCTATACTTGTCTCTTGAAGTGTTTTCATCATATGGTACCTTCTAGCTTTAAGTATAATTTAAGAAGGCTGTTGGTGGTTTGGTTGTTTTAGAACCTTTATTCTATGCACTGACTATACCATTACTTGCTGTTTTTTTCTTCAGTCCTGATGCACAGATAAGCTGGAGTTCTCCAAGAATGTGTTTTTTTCCACAATGCTCCCCTTGGAGTTCTTATCATAGTAGATGTTACACGGATTGCTCATTGAGTATAAGCTGAAACATGATTTTGGATTAAAGGCATACCTCTTCAAATTCCTGTTCTTCAGGGTGATGTCTTTGTGCTTGGAACAGCTTATTCATATTTTATTCAAAGGAAACGTGAACAAAATTTTTCTGCAGACAGTAGGTATCAGAGAACTGAACAACCTCCCTCCAGCAAAACTAATTTCAAAACTGGAACATTTACAAATAGATTTCTGGAACATCTTTGATTCTCAGGAAAGTAATGGTCTTGTGATTAGGCCCCACATATAAGATTCAGGTTCAGCTGCTGATTTTATAGCAATTACTGTGGTACAACAGGGTAAACACATGAATTTAATGTATGTCCAAGATCTTCAAAATGAGTTTGCCTGGTCAAAGTAGAATTTCTCTGAGACTACATCTATTTATGATGGGATCAAATGCTGCAGCAGTGGTGCATTAGTAATATATAGAGATCTGTGTTAAGGAGTATATTCATACTTGTGTTTTTTTCTCCTGGTTCAGGGAGTGTTTATTAGGTGAAAGTATTCTATAATAGGGCAAATTATGAGCTGTTCAAAGCTTGGAAGTGTGTTCTCAAGATTCAAAGTAATAAAAGTCATACCTTCCATGATTTTTTTGAAATACACTGTCAGTTGTCATGTTTGTAACTTTCTTGTAATAGAGAAGCAATAGTGGCTTTTTCTTGCTACTTGTTATCCTGGTTGAAAAAGTTGGTTTAGGTCTGGGTGAGAATGACTTACCCGCTTAGATCTGTCTAACTGGAAGAGTGAATTAGTGTTACTTTTCTTCTTTTGACTTATTTCTTAAAAGATACTTGTTTAAAGAAACTATTTTTTTCTGGCTTGACATTTGATCCAATGTAAAAGTCTGTATTTTCATCCAAACACCTGATGTCAAGAGAACTATAGTTAAAAGTGCTTCAGCCATGGACTATATTATTCCACATATTGTGCAATATTCTCCACCGTGAAACTCTACATTCTGTGTGGAGCCCTTTGGTGCTATCAAAACAGTAAAGCCAAAGCTGTATATGCTCTTCTTATAAAATAGATATTAGGAGAACTTCTACCAACTTCTGATATGTTTAGATCTTTATTATCAATGCAGATACTGAATAGTCTAGGAAATGCAAAATGCAACATCTTCACTTCTATAAAGCCATGTCTTAAAAGAGCCATCCAGTGTGCCATACTACTCATTATTTAATTACTCCGTTAATTTTGATCCTTCTTTGAATTCTAGTATGCTTTAAGAGATGTCTGCCTTTCTACTTCAGTAATTTCAGTTACTAAGGTGTCATTGCAAATAAAAATAATTCCATTCTCATTAAGGTTATTGGAAATAGATATTTTCATTACTGTTGTCTTTGCATGTGCAATAGTACTCACATTCATTGCTTCAGTTCTGCATAACAGAAATTAACTGAAGTCTTCCTCTATCTGCTATAAAGCTTTCAACTTTGTCCTTTGGAATCTAGCTGTAATAAACTCCATGAATCTTTGACTTTAGTTCAAAGCTGATTACAAGTCATGCTTGATAGCCTATGCTATGTAAAGGATTTGCACCCAAAGGAAAAGAGTATTTGGTATGAATATGATTTATTAAGTTACTAGAAGAACAAAGGACAGAGATCAGAGCAGTGTTTGTTAGCACATAAGCCTTGAAGAATGCTTGTAGTGACTAAGCAACACAATGAGCTGTGCCTAGAATAACTTGAAATTTTCAAATGCAGCTTTAACTGAGTAGCTGAGATGTTACCTCCATGCAAAGACTTGGACTAAGTTTGGTGTCTATATGAAACTGAAGTCAGTACCATTTTCAGAGCTATTTTCACAAATACAGTAATATTGTACAGACCTCAGGATGTGGGTCTGTTCTCCCCCACAAATCTACTCAAGTACGTAAATTTAGGTGTCAGAATACCTCATTTTTCTATTTTTAGGTAAATGGGCTCCATGTTGCCAGGCTCAAAAAGAGACTGTTAACCTTTCTAGGCCCATTGTTGGGTTTTGCTTCATGTTCTATGTTTGGTGTGGAACACTGTGAAAGACTTCTGACCGGTTTGATAAAAATGTCTTTTNTTTTTTTTTTTTAATTTGTACAACACTTAGTATATAGAGAGTCCTTCCAATACAAATTATTTATATATTCCTTCTCACCAATCTGTTTTGTATAGACTTGGGAATGAAAGAAAGGGGCAGCATTAAAGTTAGTCAGGAGTGACGGGGGTGCTGATCTGCAGTGTATTCCTTGGTGCTCTCTGGTGGATTACCTAACAGCAGACAGCTGGTGTAGCAGGTCATAGGATAGGCTGCCTGACTATCAGTCATGTGGCAAAGGAAGGGGCCAAAGTGTTAGATTGCAAGTGGGGGGCATGTCTGTGAAGTTTTTGTTTGCAGGCCACTGCTGGTTAAGGTGACCCTGGCTGACTTCGTGCCCTTTTTTGCTGGCTCTGTAGATCAGGCTAAGCACCAGTGTCCAGCAGGTTTGAGTTGTGGAGCAGAAGGAAGGGGAAACTATGCTGGAAGTAGGTTACAGCTTAGGTTTGTGGAAAGAGAACAGTGACCTCTGCATGAGCCATACTCAGGCCTGAAAGAGGGGCAGGCTTACTAGGAACCATATGACTGTAAAGATCATGTTGGGAAGGAATGGAGGTTCTTGGGGTGCTATCAAGAAGGCAGGCAGAAGAGGCTCCCTCATGCAGGACAGTGACAAAGGAAAAGTTAAGCTTTTTTTAATAGGTTAACAAGATGTATTGTGTTTAGGTCACTGAAGAAGTATGGGACAACGATATGAAACCTTTGAAGCAAAGCCTGCTTCTGATGCAAACAAAGTAGATGGAGACTTTTTTTTACAAGTAGTTACATGTAAAAGACAATGAGTACAAAATTTAGGGGAGATTCTAAGTAGACTGAAGAGGAAAATATTTCACAGCGAGAGCAATTAGCTATTGGAACAATCTCCCCATAAAGTGGTGGACGCCCAAATGTTTTGACACTTAAGATTCATGTGGTCCATCTTAAACCATGCTTTAACCAAAAAAAGTTGGACCAGATAAACCTTAAGGCCCCCTCCCAACCTGGTATTCTGATTCTCTGCACGTTTTCATTTATAGCAAAACGCCATGCCTGTATAACTATTGTACATCTCCCTATATAATTACTACTTTAAAGCATATATTTGAGAAAAAAAAATTATAACTACATATTGGATACTGGGTTGCTAAGAAACAGGGTATTCTTTAAAAAGCAGGGCATGTCATTTGCTTAGCTTTGTTATATTGCTCTGTGATCCATGATGCAGAGATAGCATATGGATTTTCGAGTTGTCTTACAAGCCTGAAAACTGCCAGGCACCTTTACGGCTTTGGAGCCAACTAGGCATTCCCCATGCTAAAGGATGAATTGTACTTTGATCTAGTGCATGAGAAAGCTCCAAAACAATATGTGGAAAACATTTCTGTTCTAAGTTCCCAATGACAGCTATAAATTATCTAAAATATATCAGTGCACAGAAAAAAAATAGTTTATTAAATAAACGAACAAACAAAAAAGCTACTGTCAGTAACTAGGCAAGCATTAATGCAAATCAATATAAGCATAAAAGTGATAGTTCATCTATTGTGTTAAGGGTATAGAGATTGACAGAAAATAACACCCCCTGCATTCCAGCTGGTCCTTAGAGATCAGAGGCTCTGAAGTGACTGGGCTTGATTTAGGATTCTAATCAGTTTGGCACTATAGGTCTGATTGTGTTCAATAAGAACTTTCACAAGCACAAATTCACAAAGTGCAATTTACCAATCCAAAACTACAGATTTTGCTGTGCTCAGTAAGAACCTTCACTGTCCCAGATTCACACATAGTTTGGTTTATTGAAATAACAGAAACACAGACTTGGAATTGCTGTTGATAAACAACACTAGATGTGACAGAGCTAACAATAACAATAATATTGTGTTAGCCTGGGTAATTACAATGATCCTATGCAGAAGCTTACTGAGCAGGCATCCTGGCTTGTGAAGAGAGGAGAGTAACCCACCAACTCCAAGATCTTTTTGGGTATTTTGCTAAGTACATGAAAATTCTATCTGGCTTACATACAGCCCCATCTTATTCCCCTCCTCCTTCTTTACATGTAGCATAATCGAGGTGGAAGATTGAGTGATATAGTTATTGTATGTGGTAGCATGTACTTCAATAATCTTATTAGCATTTTCAGGGTGTGTGCTTTAATATTTAAATATTTAAACCCTTACTCATGCAAAAGTTACTTTCTTGGCCATGGTGTCCTTCAAAGTTCTACTCATATGACTTTGTTCTGTTCTGTTCTTCAGAGCCAAAACAGGACCATCATATCTCCACAGGGCCTCCTCCTTTGGCACACTCATCCTTTCTTGATGTCAGCTACGCAGAACTCCATCTGCAAAGATAATGTAGAAGGAATGTGGTGTAGGCTGTAGATAGAAGGCTGTCTTAACCCTTGCCAGGCTTCTTGGTCATCACACTACACCATTTTAAAATCAGGTGAAAGAGGTACATTAAAAATGCATTCATGATCCAGAAATAATCCTAATACAACTGCTGTTGAGTTTCCCAAGGCACAATCTTCTACAGACTCAGTACAGAAGAATTTATCTGATAGAGGCTAAATTGTGATTTGACCAGAACTACTTTCTTTGTGTTCAAAACATCAGCCTAGCTATCAGAACTTAGTTAATTATTAATGCGTGCGTATAATCAGGACAGCTGACTCTGCAGATTGTTAGCAGGTTAGCACAGTGTACTGTTCAAGCAGATCAGAGAAGGAAAATAGGATTGAAAGTTTACTTGCAATGTTTTGTTACGCTAAGAAAATGTAGAATATTCTTGCTAACTGCACATCAGTGCAATTTCCACAGTTTCAGTACATTCTGGATTTAATCTAAAATGCCAAGGATCTTGGATCAGAGAATTCTGTTGTTAGTAATTTCATTTTCAGCGAGCGTGCAGAGTACAAAGGTACTTTCAGAATGGAAGAAGTGTGGTGATCTGGAATGTGAGAGTAAGTAAAAATTTGCTTTTTTCAAAGGGTGTCTGTGGTGTATATGCAGCTATTAGGAATCATAATGTCAAAACTAGCAATGAAACAGACTGAAAATTAATAGCCATAGCAAATGTTTGTTGTTAATATACTAAGTTTAAGAGCAATAAGCTTTAACTTTTAAAACAAAAACAGAAAAAAAAAAGACTTGCTGGATTGTTGTGTAAGGTTATACAGATCAAAGTTCAGTAAAAGTACTTTTGAATAGCTAGTTTTCCTCAGGTGTCCCCAAAACAGGAAGCATAAAACAGCTTTGAAGTATTTTAACTCATTCTTTACAGGTACAAAATAAAATAAACAAAATATTTTAAAAATTAAAATGCTAGGTTATAAACTAAGAAACAAGACTCTATCATCTGTTTATAGTACATTCATAGCCCATTCTGCCAAACTCTTGGGTTTTTCCTACTGTAAGCAAACTGGTTTTGGATTTCTTTTGTAATCCTTACAAACCACTCAGTATTTCCTCTTTACTTATTTTTTCTTCTTTAACATGAAGTAAATGCTGTAACTAGTTATGTGGTTCTCAAAGTGTAAAAACTGCACAAGATGCAGAGCCATTGAATCACAAGTGGGCAAATATTATTATTTATTATGTGTATTATCTACTGATTACCATTATGAAACCTGTCATAATCATAGCTGAGGCTGTTTCTAAGATGTTTCCATTGGTTTGGCAGACTTAAGTGTTGTAGTTTCAATGTATTTTCAATCTTCCACTTCTCCTTAAGTGGAAGAGACCTTAGATTTCCTCTGATGATGGATTTCTATTTTCTTTGGAGCCATACCTACTTCAGTAGGTTCTGGATGTTCAGAGATACCTGTCTTTGTGGAACTGCATGTGAAATGGGCTCCAAACTGACCAGAGCACATCAGTAGTGGTTTCTGTGGGGAGACAGGGTGGAGATAAAGAAAACTTAAAATAATTCAAACTGAATTGGAAACTTTATTTTAACATGTTGAAGGTTTATATTCCTAAAATTTATGTGTTTTTGTCATAAGATAAATGTATTCAAAATAGAGGACAAAATCCCTGAAATAATTACTGGATTTAACTTAGAATTTTTAAAATATAAAATTATAAATATGCCCGGAAAATACTTTTTAGCTGTTTAGATCTACTTTAGTAGTTGAATTTGCTACTCCTGCATACATCCTTTCATTTTAAGCATTAAAACCTTGGGTAACAAACACTGGAAAATGTCCATATAGGATGAGCTTTTCCGCTTGATGTCTGCAATACATAGGAAAGAAAACAAGACAGGGCTGCTTTTTGTGTTAGTTGATTTCCACTTGATGATATAAATGGACTAGTATCATAACAAAGCACATACATCAAAATGTTTGCTACTGCAATTCACCAGTATTTGATATATATCATATTTCTCAGTAACCTGGCTTCAGACAAAATGGATGCTGTATTTGTTTAATTCTTTCCACATATTATTCCAGAGGCAATGAGCCGAGTTCAAGCCACTACTGACTACTTAGGGCCTGACTGCCGGTATCTTAACTTCACAACAGGGGAGGAGATCATTGTATACTCCAAACTTTCAAGGGAAAATGAAAACTTGTGGACAGGAAGTGTAAGTATTTCAATCTGAAAGACTTTCCCCATAAATATTTTAGATATAGTAATAGCATTACAATGCAGTCTACTTGCTTCTAAGGATCTTCTATCTCTTTTGGAATATTAACCAGTCATAGATCAGTAGAGTATTTGGGAGATGCGTCATTGTTACTATCTTTATACAGAAAGAGAAAACCAAATCTTGGCAAAGATCACTTGTAGAGAAATAAAGATCAGAAAAAAAAGGATCAGAATACAAGTTTTCTGCTTCCTTCATCTTACCATTTGGCTGTAATGATTTCATCTGGTTCCCTTGAAAACACTCAGATCTGTCAGGTCATGTTCCTACCTACAGGTCTGTGGGTAACACATCCAGTATTGGGACCTGACTTCACAGTTCAGTGCCTAAGGAAAGCTCCCAGAGAAGTTATCATGCATATTTAATGACTTGGAACAAGTGTCAGTGAAGTTAGAACAGTCATTTAAGAAGGAATGGATGCGTTGATCCAAATCAAATTTTACAGCTAGTAAAACGGTGTAAGTGCTCCAAAATGACAAGATTTTAGTACATTTTTGGGTGGGGTTTTTTTTTTTTTTTCTGTTAATAATCTGTCACATTTATTGCTTAACAGTCTTCCTTTCTTTTCCCTCCAAGTGTATCTTTGCAGGTAACTTACTATTCCTAGCTTTCCAAGATGTATCCCTCCATTAAAGGCCACCTGCACTGGTTTGATGTAAAGACAGCAATGGTTTCTTGGCCAGAGGGACTTAAGTTTTCTGGGCCCTATCATTATTTTATTTTCTGTGGTGTTGCCATCTTCACTGTAACTTTCTCTTAAGCTGCAGTTAGTCTCATATCTGAATTTCATATCCTACTTTTCTTCTAACTTAATATGGGTCATTAGTTATTAAGGCATGACATTTTCCCCATTTGAGACAATGGGAAATCTGCAGCCAATTTTAGTAGGAGCTGGCTGTGACCATCAATGCACACAGCACCATCTTCAGCTGAAGGTGTTTTAAGGCTACTGCTTTGGTACTGCACAGACTCATGCTCATAAAAATAATACAGAATATAATAGTATGGAGTAATATACTTCCCCTTGCTTTCTGAAATGGCAAGGAGAACACTTCCATGAAGGAAAAATAAACCAATGACAAAACCGAATTAAGGAGATGGGGGGGTGTTCCATAAACTTATTGTTCATCCATACTTTTCCAGCACATATGCAAGTGCCTAACATATGTATCACTGAAGTTTAAATGCCCTTGTTTTCTATCTTTTACAGAAAGGAAAGGATTTTGGATATTTCCCAAGAGATGCTGTGAAGGTTGAGGAAGTTTTAATTGGAGAAGAAGTTGAAGTGCTCACTAAGGTAAAGCAACATCACCAGATTTTCCAATGTCGTTTACAACAATTGAAAATATAATATCCAGTTAGAAATTCAACTGTTGATGGATTTTTTTTCAGATTATTCAAAACATGTTTTTATAATTGTTCCATTTGCATGTTTATTGTTCTCTAAAATAATTTCTGTATAATTAAAGATAAAGAACCTTTAGGAATAATAGAATTAACTACAGTTCTTTCTGTAAAGTTGTAACAGACAGAACAACTATATATCTTGTTGCACTAGACAGTGATATAGAAAATCACACATTAGAACATTTTAAAAGTTAGTATTATTCTTTTAGGAAACTGATTTCCTTTGTCTTCATGAAGATAAGTACACTTTTGAAAATGAAGATAATGCACTATATGATCACAACAAAGAAAGTGAATATTCATTGTCTGATACAGAATCAAAGCTGCATGAAAATGAACTCTTAAAATATACAAGAGACCCCATACAAAATGAAGAAAGAACTGAATCAGTTTCTGAAAATGACTCAGAGGAATCTCGCATTCAGGAATCTGTAAACAAAAAGTTGGTTGGAAAAGATGATACTGAAGAACCACAAATGCAAAACAGTCTCCCAGTAGAACCTGTTCAAACTCAGTCTAGTTGGATTTCAGGATGGTTCTCCACAGAAAGTGAAAATTATGAAGAGCCCTTAAAAGTTGTTACTGAATTTTCAGATGCAAATAAATACCAAGGCAGAAAAATAGAGGCAGGAGCTGAAAATGATTTACAGGAGCTAAATGATAAGGAGGAACAAGAACCCCCTGCATCTGGTTGGTTTCAAGGGGGACTGACAAGCTTTCTGTATTTTGGTCAAGAGAATAAAGATGTTGATTTGGCATCAGAAAAAAATGATCCACAAACCCATGATGTCTCTGGTGTGCCTGAGCATTCTAGTACTGAACAGGAAACAACAGTCACCGAGATGTTGTCAGAAGAACAAAAGAGTGAAAGCCAAGAATCCAAATCAAATTGGTTTAATTTGGGTTTAAGTGATGTTCTTAATTTTGGCCATGCTGATGAAGCTACAATTGCTGCAGAGGATCAGAAAAGGAGAGAAACAACGGATCAACCAAATAAGAATGAGGAAGAGCAGACTTTAGACCAGAAAGAATTACATATGAAAGAATCAAAGGAAATACTTAACGCGGTGACAGATGAAGATGAGAATTATGCACAAGAAATAACGGATTCAAACAGAAGCAGGCCAAATCCTGGGGAGATACCACCAAGTGCACATACTCTTAATGACACCAAAAACACCTCAAGTAGCACAGAATCCTCTTTTGATACACTAACATGTGACAAAGAGAAGCCAATTGAACTTTACAGTTCAGAAGACTTGGTATCAGAAAGCCAACTGCTGAGAAACACTGAGGCTGAAAAGAAAAATCAGGAGTCAGAAAGCAGACGTAGCCAATCAGGTAGGTATACAAAGATCTATAATAGTTTTATTAATTATAATATGGACAAACATGATAATCAAGAGGAACATTAATCAATTGCATCAAATTTCTTGTTCTCATGACCCCCTCCAAATTGTGATCCCTCTGACATAAAAAATACAGGAGAAAAGCTTGAACTATCTGAAAAACAATGCCATTGCTTCTCTTGTAGTAATTTTTTGTGGACATACAAGAAGTTTCCAAGTTCAACAGCCAAAGGGCAAGTGCAGCTCTATGGGGAACTACCAGGAATTGCAAATAATCACCTGGGCATCAAGAAGACCTCAAGTGACAGTGAACCAAGGCTTAGTCTGGAAACACCCGAGAAAGACAAACTGGTCAAAAGTTACAGTGCAGGAAAAAATTCAGCATCCAAAAGCTATTTCAAAATGGATAGTACTGTAAAAGATGAAATTCAGAAATCAGAGCGTAAAAGTGTCTCACATAAATATTTCAGTCAGGACATTTTTAATGATGAGCATCATCAGGAATCTGGGGAGTCCCAATAACTGACTCCAGACCAACCTTTCTCTCCCCACCTCTCATTGAATGGGCTCAGTTATACAGGTACCAAAACTTCCAAAGAAACTGGCCATTTGGAAGAATATGGAGTTTCAGAATGGAAGGTAAAAACTGCTAGCTGAGAAGACCTAAAAGAAAGACCTTGGTAAGCCTTGATGAAATACCACAGGGAAAAGAAACTGAAGGCACTCCAAACCAGGAGGTTCAACATAGTGTATCAGGTGACAGTAATGCCAATACCTCCAAAGAGAAGGATCTTTCCTCATCAGCTGGCAGTGCAAAGTAACAAACAGGACACTGGAGAAAAAGCTTCAGCAAAATCTACCAAATGAGTAGAAGATTGGACAACTCTTGATGCTCTTGCTTATAGCTAGTCAGAAAGAAGCAATAAACTGAACAAACTCCTATAAATGTGCAACATCACCAGGAAGGTGGAGGAGAACTAAAACAGGAAGTATCAGTTTCTGGTACCAGAGAATGGACAGTCTTAATCTAGATCTCAGAAAGAAACATAAAAATCACCTGTGATATAGTAAAACAAAAAATTAATCTGCATCCTCAGATTTAGGCCTATCAATTCAAACCAACATGACAGTGCAAGATACAAAAGCATAGAAAATTAATCTGAGTTTTGAAAGGCATACCACTTCAAAAGACAAATTAGTGTCACTTTTCAGCTGAATTTATGTCCAAAAAACTATTTATAAAGGAAATTTATTGAGAATAAAAGCAACAGTCATGTGATATGAGTCTGACCAAGTGTAAACTTTTACCCTTTGAGCTTTTTAAAATAGAAGACATTTTTAAAGGATAAAAACAAAACAAAACAAAACAAAACCCAACAGCTAGTGTCTTCTAAAGTGATTTAACTAGAAAACCAGACTGCTATTTTAAAAAAATGGATTAATTAAATCCTGGCAACCTGGAATTGCTTATAAACCTGGCTGATAGAGTAGATGTTGAAAAAGAAGATACTGTTGTAATGGAAAGGATGAATAATGCTGAACAAAAAACTGCTGCTACTAAAATTTGTTAGGAGAAGAAGAAACAAAAAATTCTGAAAATAAGACTCAAAATCCAGAAATACAAATAATAGTAATTATATTCTAAAAAAAAGGATTTCAGTAGTATTTTTACCAGACCATCAGGGTTAAGCCTGTCAAAAAAAGTCTAAGCATATATGTTTTGTCAAAAAATGAAAATAGAAGTGACATTAGGACTAGTACACTTGAATACTACATAGAAGAATGAGAGGAATTTGAAAGGAATCTGAACAATGTAAGATACTATTAAATATAGAGAAGGTGCAGAAAAAAACAAAACCAGGCAAATATTGTATGATACACAGATTTACCAAACCCATTAATTACATTTCAACAGTTTTATTTAAATTAAAACAAGATGTTAAGCAACCCTTAGAGTATCTCTGTGATGGAAGCAAACTGCTGCAGCAGCACCAGCAATTTGAAAAGATTCCTCGTGAAATCACAGCTTACTCAACTAAAGATAATGCTATGTGGAGGGAACAGGTCATTGTGTCTGCACAAAGGGGACACAATTTGGACACTGAGCAGAGAAAATATACAGAAAAAAAGGAATCTTCTTCTAGGGCTGCCAGAGCTTTTGTCTGCTATAACAATTAAGTGCGATGCCCAAACTGCAGCTAAAGTTACGAGAGTAATGTTTCATTAACAGAGATTTAGCAAGAACAAAATATCCTTTGTTGGCAGGAAAAAACCCCACAACAGATACAGCACTGTCTCCTGATGATTTAAAATGAAGAGGTAGTGAGCCTAACTCATACCAGTTAATGACTGATTTATGATATTTCAAGGATCTGATAATACGAATTAATACAATGGTAACAGTTTAAGAGCAAATTACTCATCTTGAACTACTGGACTACTTCTGATGTCTGTCTTTGGCCAGTACTGTCTTGAAGCATATGATTAAATTAAACAAATTGTAACTTTTTTTTTCTTTGTAGGTAAGCACAGTGTGAGGTTTTTTTGCAAGCAGTATTTCATTGGCTTCAGGCAATTTACTCCAAGTCACTAAAACTGAGGCAGCCAGGTGCCTTCAGTCATATCTGTGCATGAACATGCCTGTGGTTTCTTGTATTTTGCAGGGAAACTTGTGGGAATTTGTTAAGCTTTAATCCTACATTGCATTTTTAACTGTTTTCCCTCTAAAGCTTACCCCTTTAAGCTTTTACCCCTTTTACCACTTGTATTTGGATATAAGAAAGAGACCTACTAATCCTGACCAGGGATCTGCAAACTATCAAAACCAAACATATTTTTTTCCTGAACATTGATTTTTAATTACTTTACTACAATGTAAATTTTGCTTAAAGGTCTGTCCTTCAAATTCTGAGATCATTATTTGTATAATGTTTATTAAATCATAAATCTGTAGCACATTTCCTCTGGTAATCTGGTATTGGGGTTTAAGTTGAGGAAAATAAAAATAAATTTAAATCTCTGTAGAGGTTGATATCTTATAGGAGTGAGTTGAATCCTCTAAAAATAACCATGATTTCCCTTTGCAATTATGTGCAGGAGTAGGCAGAAGAAAGCTACTGGAAGAAACACCAGAGAAGGAGCATGAAATGTATGTTGCTGTAGACAGTGAACATGCCAGTGACCAAGATTCAAAAGCAACAGCCATTGCTTCAGTAAATTCTGAAACAAATATGGACAGTTCAGGACCCGACTCTGAAGCTGATGTGAAAAAGTCTTTCTCTGATGCCATCCAGAACTATGTTCCAAGTAATGGTAAGTGCTAAGTTTCTTAAATTTAAGGAAAATAAATTTGAAATCTTAAAAAAAAAAAAAAGGAAATCAGCTGGAATTATATGAAATTGACAATCCTAATGTAAAACCTCTTGTTTTATTCCTTATGATCAAACCAGAAGGAGGCTGGATATATCAGATGCTTCAGTGCTTGACTGCTCTTGAGATCAGAGAAACAATAAAATCTGCATCATCAGCAGTGATGATTATCATCAAAACAGTAAGAATTCTTTCCATGATATAATTTTGACATTAGTACAAATTTAAGCTAGCTACAAGTTATGTTCTGCAATGAAATGCCTAAAAAAAAAAAAGAAAAAAAATCCTTTTAAAAATAAACCCTCTGCAGTTCCCTGCTTCCAGGGTCATCTGATGCCAAATGAGACAGAGCACAAGAAAATGTTAGGTCAGCTGCTCATCATCTGCCTCTGCAGTACAGAATCTGATGAACTTAGGGTGTGAGGATTTGGGGTTTTGTTTTGTGGGGTTTTTTAACAGCCAGGAAATACCTGAGTGGTGTTTTTAAATTTTTGTTTGATTTTGGGGTTTCTTGTTTGTTTGCTTTTTTAATGAAACTAATAGCTCCCTCTAGCTCTCAGAATAGTACTCATTAAATTTGCTTGGACTTAAAAAACTTGGGTTATGATGAGGCAAATAACCAGATAAATTCCCTTGTTTTTAAAGACTATTTTCAAAGCCTTAATTCACAAATCCTTCCCTCATTCATAATTGCATTCAGTATACTTTTCTAAGCAANAAAAAAAGGTTAAAAATTCCCTTCCACCTACCCTGGTCCCTTAGGTGCTTTGCAGGCAAGTCGCTCACCTTGCGTTGTGGAAGTGGTTAGCACACGTTAAAAAAAAAAAAAAAATCAAACCAAATTCGCATTAATCTTAGTGAATGAGATGAAGAAGAGTCCTCTACTATGTGGCATTGCATCTTCCCTTATATCTGGCACCAGCAGCCCGGCAGGACCATTTTCGGCACAGGCACTTGACAGAGCTCGGGCCCGCCCAGCCCTGAGCACCCGGGACNTGTAGGTAAGCACAGTGTGAGGTTTTTTTGCAAGCAGTATTTCATTGGCTTCAGGCAATTTACTCCAAGTCACTAAAACTGAGGCAGCCAGGTGCCTTCAGTCATATCTGTGCATGAACATGCCTGTGGTTTCTTGTATTTTGCAGGGAAACTTGTGGGAATTTGTTAAGCTTTAATCCTACATTGCATTTTTAACTGTTTTCCCTCTAAAGCTTACCCCTTTAAGCTTTTACCCCTTTTACCACTTGTATTTGGATATAAGAAAGAGACCTACTAATCCTGACCAGGGATCTGCAAACTATCAAAACCAAACATATTTTTTTCCTGAACATTGATTTTTAATTACTTTACTACAATGTAAATTTTGCTTAAAGGTCTGTCCTTCAAATTCTGAGATCATTATTTGTATAATGTTTATTAAATCATAAATCTGTAGCACATTTCCTCTGGTAATCTGGTATTGGGGTTTAAGTTGAGGAAAATAAAAATAAATTTAAATCTCTGTAGAGGTTGATATCTTATAGGAGTGAGTTGAATCCTCTAAAAATAACCATGATTTCCCTTTGCAATTATGTGCAGGAGTAGGCAGAAGAAAGCTACTGGAAGAAACACCAGAGAAGGAGCATGAAATGTATGTTGCTGTAGACAGTGAACATGCCAGTGACCAAGATTCAAAAGCAACAGCCATTGCTTCAGTAAATTCTGAAACAAATATGGACAGTTCAGGACCCGACTCTGAAGCTGATGTGAAAAAGTCTTTCTCTGATGCCATCCAGAACTATGTTCCAAGTAATGGTAAGTGCTAAGTTTCTTAAATTTAAGGAAAATAAATTTGAAATCTTAAAAAAAAAAAAAAGGAAATCAGCTGGAATTATATGAAATTGACAATCCTAATGTAAAACCTCTTGTTTTATTCCTTATGATCAAACCAGAAGGAGGCTGGATATATCAGATGCTTCAGTGCTTGACTGCTCTTGAGATCAGAGAAACAATAAAATCTGCATCATCAGCAGTGATGATTATCATCAAAACAGTAAGAATTCTTTCCATGATATAATTTTGACATTAGTACAAATTTAAGCTAGCTACAAGTTATGTTCTGCAATGAAATGCCTAAAAAAAAAAAAGAAAAAAAATCCTTTTAAATAAACCCTCTGCAGTTCCCTGCTTCCAGGGTCATCTGATGCCAAATGAGACAGAGCACAAGAAAATGTTAGGTCAGCTGCTCATCATCTGCCTCTGCAGTACAGAATCTGATGAACTTAGGGTGTGAGGATTTGGGGTTTTGTTTTGTGGGGTTTTTTAACAGCCAGGAAATACCTGAGTGGTGTTTTTAAATTTTTGTTTGATTTTGGGGTTTCTTGTTTGTTTGCTTTTTTAATGAAACTAATAGCTCCCTCTAGCTCTCAGAATAGTACTCATTAAATTTGCTTGGACTTAAAAAACTTGGGTTATGATGAGGCAAATAACCAGATAAATTCCCTTGTTTTTAAAGACTATTTTCAAAGCCTTAATTCACAAATCCTTCCCTCATTCATAATTGCATTCAGTATACTTTTCTAAGCAAATATATAAAATAGAAAACAGGGTTAGTATTGCTGTGGGGGTGTCTTAAACATCAAAACGTAGTGCAGAGTGAAGGTGACCCTTAAAGTGCACAAGTGCACAACTGCACAAAAAACAATGCTGCCAGGGCACCGTGAGAAAAGATAGATATTCCTGCATTTTCTCCTCTAAATAAGAGTAGTGTCAGATAAAGTGCCATATGCTAAACTTCACTTCAGTGCTTTGATTGAACTTTGTTTAGATTGGGTAAATGAAGTTTAAGAACCACATAAATTTATTCCTGATTTCCATGTATGTATATAGAATATGGTTAAATTGTAGCTTAGGATGACGAAAACTGAAGGACTTTGTCCCTCCTGACTGACTGCAACTCACTGACAGTTGACTGCTACGGCCAAACTCGTTCTTGTACTGTTTCATACAGCTAAAAAAAGCTTAAAAATGCACTTCCACCTACCCTGGTCCCTTAGGTGCTTTGCAGGCAAGTCGCTCACCTTGCGTTGTGGAAGTGGTTAGCACACGTTAAAAAAAAAAAAAAAATCAAACCAAATTCGCATTAATCTTAGTGAATGAGATGA
>WEIU01009290.1:489234-499768 GCA_013389925.1 Aegithalos caudatus | reverse complement strand
CCCGCGGGAAGATGGCGGCGGGCGGGCGCGGGGGCCCCACGGCCGGGCTGTGGCCGGGGCTGCGGGACAGCGCCCAGCGCTACTGCGGGCTGGCCTGGGAAGGGCTGCGCTGGGTGAGTGACGGAGTGACGCGGGGCTGATACAGCCCCTGAGGGCCGGGGTCTTGTGCGGCGCTGCTGCTGAGGGGCTCGGGCTGGGGGAAAATCGAAATTAAGACAACTGCCCAGTACCGTGTTCTTAAGCACGGGTCACGTGTAGTAAATTTGAGCTACATGGAGCATGTCGTATCTTTGAGCAAATATATCCGTTTACAAATGATATGTGAGTGTATCCAAGTGTTTAAAATGTGTTACATCACCGGTGTGTTCGGTATGTTATTTTAGCATGAGGTTGGTTGAACAGGTTTTTCTACCGAACAAGTTTCCTACCAAATAATCAAGAAGTGCTTATTACTATTGATTCTTCCAGCGGTGAAATGTGTAAGACGACTCAAAGGAGAATTTTCCATAGTAAATTCTCAGTACCTAAAGAGGCCAACAAAAAGGCTGGAGAGGGACTTTTTACCAAGGCATATAGTGATAGGATAAAGGGGAATGGCTTTAACCTGGAGAGGATACATTTAGGTTAGATAAGAGAATGAAACTCTTTACTTGTTTGGGTGATGAGGCACTCGACCAAGTTGTCCAGAGAAGCTGTGGATGCCCCATCTCTGGAAGTGTTCAAGGGCAGGCTGGATGGGGCTTTTTAGGGAAGTAGGTCCAGTGGAAAGTGTTCTTGCCAATGGCAGAGGGGTTGAAACTAGTTGATCTTTTAGGTCCCTTTAAACCCAAATCACTCCGTGATAATTCATAGTCTCAGAAAGAAGAGCTTTATCTGTTGATTTTCATATCTTGTTGGAACTTTTTTCTTTTTTTTTTTTTTTCTTCTTCACTTGGTATTTATTCTTCGTTATTATCTGAAAATCAAATGCTTCTGTTAACTATTTTCTTAGAGTTTTGGAAAAAATATGTTTCTGTGGATAATATTAACCTCTTTTCCTTTAGCTGAAACTTTTCACTTTACTTTTCAGGCTGTGGCTTCTCTGCCTGAAGATATGAGACCTGGCCCTGATCTGTATGGTTTCCCGTGGGAAATAGTGATTTGTGCTGGCATTGTTGGAGCCTTGACAATTCTCTTGTTCCTGTACAGAAGTTATCAATCAGTAAGTGTTATGGCTTAACCCCAGACAGCAACTAAGCACCACACAGCCACTCTCTCGCTCCCTGTTGTCACGTTGGAATGAGGGAGGACTAAAAGCTAGAAAACTCGTGGGTTGAGATGAAGACAGTTTAGTAGGGAAAGCAAAAGCCATGCATACATGCAAAGCAAAACATGGAATTGATTCACTGCTTCCTATGGGCAGGCAGGTGTTCAGCTGCCTCCAAGAAAGCAGGGCTCCATCACATGTAGCAGTTACTCTAGAAGACAAACTCCATCACTCCAAACAGCCCCACTTCCTCCTCCTTGCCCTCAGCTTTACATGCTGAGCGCGATGTCAGCAGGTGTGGGTTGTCCCTCTGGTCAGCCAAGGTCAGCTGTCCTGTGTCCCCTCCCAGCCTCTGGTGAGCCTGCAGCCTCCCTGTGGGTGAGGTGAGAAGCAGAATCAGTCTTGGCTCTGTGAACACTGCTCAGCAATAACTAAAACATCCACGTGTTATCAGTGCTTTTCAGCACAAATCCAAAATATAGCCGCATACCAGCCACTGTGAAAAAAATTAACTCTGTCCCAGACAAAACCAGCACAGAAAGGGTTCAAGTTACTTGCAGATACGTAAAGTGCATTAATAGTTTGCTTTGAAGTTGTTATCCTTCCTGTAAAAGATATATAACACTTCAGAGTTTTAAATCTATGTGACTGAATTTAGAATTTCTCTAAAAGAGAAATGGACAAGTGTGTTTTGCAAGATAATAAGTGTTTAGACATGTAGAGAGTGACTGTTGTAAGAGAAGATGCAGTGAAACTTGCTGTAGTAAGACTTCCTTTTTTCTTTTTAATTTCTACACTGGACTTTCAAAGTCAGCTCTTAAATTATTTTCACGGGATACAGATGTCTTCCCTAGGGTGTATGTATTGCTGTGTGTATTGGTATCTCTGTGGCTAGCCTGGCCATAGCCAGAGCAGCTCAAGTCTTTCAAAGTAATTGTAAGCAAAAGCAATCCACATGGTTTCCTGTCAAGGGAGGCATTTTAAAACTGGACAGTGGAACACTGAACCAATTTAACTGCATGCTCCTTGTGAGCACTAATCTGATGACTTCGAGAATTGCAGTACTGAAACCTTTTAATGCACAAATCAGATTATAATTTTGAAGTAATGTCTGTCTTCTCTTGAGAGTAAGTAAAGATCTGAGTAATAAAAGTTGCCTACCATGCTTTCCCTGCTATGGAAATGGGGTCAGTATCTGTAATTCAGCATTCTAAATATCTTCCTGATTTTCACATACTCTCATACAGACAATGTGATTTTGGTAGCAGGTGTAATGATCCTCATGTTTTAAGACTGGCTGCATAGCTGTTAAGTTTTTCAGATATGAGCAACTGCATTTTTAGGGTTTTAACATCAGCTAACCTTGTCTGTAAGGGCATCTGTGTTTGTGTAAGTTTAGTAACTATAATTTGGTCATACCTTTTGTTCTCTAGAGGTATCCCTCTAGGTGATATAAAAGGCATTTGAACTGAAATCATGTAAGCAGCTAACCTGGTATTGTTTTCCTCCTGCACATGCCACTAAAGGCATGAGATATTACAGAAGTTATTGATAGCTTTTTCAGTCATCTGTACTTAGAACTGCACTGACTGCCCCTTGGATAATTGATGGTTACTGAAAAGTAATGGAGTAACTAAACATCCATTGGGGATAATAGGATAAAAGTATACTTAAAGCTTTCTTACCCTTCTTTCATTATTTGGACTCTTTGGCTTTAAATGAGGAGGAAACAGGGAAGATCTGAGGGGGCCATTGTTACATTAGGCACATGACCCAGGCCCAGCCATGAGAGAAATGCTGTGTTGTAAGAGTTTTGTGGGTTCAGTCAAGTTCTGCATCTCTTGTACAGGCCATTTGTGACAGATTTTGCCCTGCAGTTTGTTAGTTTTTGATTCTAGGGCAGTAGACCCCACGAGGCAGTGGCTCACTTGGCACTTGAAGGATGCCCAGTGGGTAGTACCTTACTGCAGCTTTAACTGTTGTGTGTTGTAATGTGTGGGAGATGTTTCCCAATAGGAAATCTGAGCTGTGTGGAGCTTCCCCCTCCCTTCCCTTTCCTACTCTTCTGTGTGTGTGTGTCCACTTTGGGGCTTTGTGTATAGGCAGTTGTGGTTATGTGATGAATATCTAGAGGTGTGTTATTAAAGTGATTCAGGTGAAAACTAATCTCCCTCTTTTGTCTGATAAGAGTGGGGAAAGGATGGGGCAAACACACAGACATGGAGGAGGTAAGAGAAGAGGATATGATTGCCTGTTTTTGATAGAAGCCCGTATTTATATTCTTTTTTTAAGTTCTATGGTTAAACTTGGCATGGAATCACAGCTTAAAAGATTAGTTTTCAGATACTATGCAAGAGTAATTGGTCAGGCATTTTCAGTATTTATTCTCTTTTTTTTCAGGTTAGAAGTCGACTTTATGTAGGTAAGTTTATTTTTGATACTTCATTTTTCATATTTCTTTGGAGTATGACTTTATTCCTTCTTTTTTCACCTTTAATTATTTGGATGATGCAACATTTGCTTGTCTTTCACTTTTTAGGAAGGGAAAAACAGCTTGCCAATAAAATTGCTGAACTAGTTGAAGAAAAATGCAAAATTCTTGAAAAACTCAGCCTCTGCAAAAAAGAGGTAACAGTGCTCATTTATTGCTTTCAGATGTGTAGAAATGGATTCAATCAAGTAAAGTATTAACTTTTCTAGAAGTAGTATGTTTTAAAGCTTTCAAAGGGTTTCATAATGCTTTTTTCTGTCAGTGCCTTTAAGAGCAATTAAGGTGTTAGCAAGTTCTGCCTTTAAACTCTCGATATGATATATTTCACTGGAAGCAACTTCAAAATGTCTTTTTTTGGTTTACATCACTGGGATAGTCTAGTAGGGTTAAGGCTTTCCTGATTTCCTGCAAGGTGCATTTGTAAATATTTAGGTGATGTCTGTGTTTCAGACTAGAGCATTGCAAATTAATGCTAGTGTTTAGTCAGTTATTTACCTATATTCTGACATAAAGTAATTCCTTTTCAGTTTGAAGATTTACAGTTGTCTCTGAAGGATGGTAACACTATGAAAGAGTCAACGGATGCATCTTTTTTTGAGGTAAAAAGATTAATGGAAATTGTTATTTCTACAATATAAGGCAGTATTTTAGGAAAATGTGGCCCATAATAAAAAACACCCAAACAAACTGAATAAAAATAACAGCAAAGACAGTCAGACAAACCCAAATATTCCAACTCAGTTATTTTAATTGGGTTACTGAAAATTACTTAAAGCATTTAAATTAAGAGAAGCCTTTTTTAACAATTGCATTGAGGATGAGTGATACTAGAACAAATGGCATATTGGACAATATTTAATTTTAAGAAGTAAATCGTTCCCATTTCTAGGAGAGAGGGGTAGTGCATGAAGTATTTTTTTCTCACATCTGGTCTAATTCAAATACTTTCCATAGGCTACAGGTGCACAGTTTTAAAGAAAAAATACCACTACATTGTTTATGTCCCCCAAACTGAGATTATATTTCTAGAAGAGTTGTGGATAAATGAATCAAATACCTAACCGGATCTATAAAATTCATGTAAAAAAGCAAGTAGGTTTATTTCATTTTGCGCCTCAGATCCTATAGACCTAATTCTTACAGCTTTTGTTCATGCAGGAGTCTCTAGGGTATTTGAGTGAAAAACACTTTGCTGTCATATTTAAAATATACTACTTGTCTTCGTATGTAATTAATATCAAATGTTTATTAACTCGCAAACCAACTTGATGTAGGAAATGCATGAAAAACTGAACAAGTCAAACTTGAAACTCAACGAGGAAATAGAAAATCTAGAAAAAGAACTGGAAGAAGAAAAATCTAAGCAGTCAGAAAATGATACCTTGGTAAGAATAAATGGAATCTCATCTCTGTTTCTATTGATTTTAAAAAAACTCTCACAGAAAAAGAAATCTCTGCAGAAAAGACAAACTATTTTCTTTGTGTGTTCTGAAATAAAACCTGCATTTTCCATTTTGTCTTCCCTGTAATATTAGAAAACTGATAAATGAAAATACTCAAAAAAAGAAAAGCTGTTTTTACACACATTTTTTCTGATTCAGCAGTAGAAGTTTCTCAGTTTGGAAATAAAATGATTTTATTAATTGCCTAGACGTTGTCAGTCAAACACGTGAAAGAAGCTGTATGACAACTAATAATTTTCAGGTGGCTGAAATTCAGGAGAAAGTGGAGTCTTTAGAGAATGAAGAAAAATCTATCCAGTCACAAATTGATGAGGTATGTCTAACCTTTATAGTTTCTGTTTTCAAATATTTGCAATTTCCCTGTTCCCCATGTAGTTATTGTTTTAAGTTTTTTTCTATTAAAGGTGCAGAGATCATATGCTGTGTAAACCAAAAGACTTTGTAAGGCTTAGTGCTTTGGTGTGGCTTGATTGAGCAGCTTTTAATTCCATATAGTGACTGGCATTTATTGAGAAGTAGTTACCTTGTCTTTTCTTCACTTTCTTACTCCTCAATGATACCTAGTATTGCAAGAACTGTTGAAATTGTAGAGGATGTGTGAGAATATGTATGTGGCACAGCCAGAAAACATAAGACAAGTCCAGTAATATCATCATGATCCCACCTATATCTTCACCGATACTGTTTAAAGAGCACTTTTTAATTTCACTTAGGCCAAGTCCACCCTCAAAGTGTATCAGATTAATACTGAGAGACTCAAGACATCTGTTCAAGATGCAGTAGATGAGAACAGCCATCTCCAGGAAAGTGAGAAACAGGTAGGTTCTTCCTAGTTATCCTTAGAAATACTGTGATTTCCTGTGATACTAATAAATATGATTTCTCCAAAAAGCTTATCCTCAACAAGTTTGTTAATACCTCTTATGTGTTTCATTAAATGGAATGAGGAAGAGGACACGGTTTTTAAACCAGTTTTATGTTGTTGTAACTTTGTCTAAGTAGTTACAGTTTGTGGGGAATCAGGCATGGAGTTCAGTGAAGGAGAGCATGTGGTAATGTAAGTCTAATAAGTACTTTGCTGGGACCTGGAGTAAAGCAGAAATGTCTGAACAAGTCCACAGCTAGGATTCTCTACAGAGGCAGAGAGAAAATTTTTTTACTTGATCTAGTAAACCAAAGAAATTGAGGAATGGCAGAGTATTCAGAAGGCAGGTAAAAAATTTACTCTAGTACCACTGTACCAGTATTAATTGAAAGTTAGGTGTGTAACAAGAACAGAAAAGACTGTTACTTCTCAAATTTTAGTTGTCTGTTTTCCTCAGTGCTGCAGTCAGATCACAAAGAACACTGAAAATTTTTAAATATTTAGCATGTGCAGTAGTTGTCCTGTGCAATAGGTTGCTTTACAGTGAAGCTATTTCTTTTTTTCTAACAAATAGGTGTTTCCTATGAACGTTTAATGTTCTGTGTAATGCTGCTTTGAAGTGGTTTGTTGTGATTTTTATGGATATGTGTTTATTTTCCTGACTGACTGATGATCTCCCTGTTGTCTGAGGAATAACCTGATAGATATTTGCAGAGGGGAAGGAGAGTGGTGGCCTGTTGCTTTGTAGCAGTCTTATATAAAGCTGGGGAGTGCTTTAGTCCTCTCTGTCAGAACAGGGTGTATGTCAAACTTATTGGTTCAGGAAAAAAGGAATACTGTAAATAATTTTTTTTTTTTTGCAGGAGTAATATTTCAGTTCTGCACAACTGTTAGTAAAACTTAGTCTTTTCCCCTAATTCTAGAAGAAGTCCATGTTTGTGATTACCAAAAAAGGAAGACAGTTTTATTAAGAACTGTGGGTGGAGAAGCAGTGGATTTGACTGTTATCATTGTCAGATTAAGTTGCTTGAGAATTATTTTCTTTCAAGACTCTTTTTTTTTTTAACCTCTACATCCTCTTCGTTTTTGTGAGGAGAAAGAGTCTGGTCTCAGTGCTTTGTTTCAAATGTGACAGTATTCTTATGTAAATAAATTTTGAGAAGCAATACATAAAATTTTAATAGGGAGGAATTTTCCCCCCCCATGCTAATTTTTTCAGTTCAAACGGAAATAATTCAATTATTTGTGTATCTTCACTTTTCTTCCTTTTTAATAAAGTAAAAAAATAGTACTTAGAGAAAGATAATACTAAGTACTGGCAATTGCCTATATTTCTTGGGCAAGCATTTTATATCAAGGAAAACCGGGGGAAAAAATAACAGTAAAAACAATTCCCAGGGTTTAATTGCCATGTTCCTAGATGAAAAATAGTTCTTTTGCATTTCTTCTAGCTAAAATAACCTGGGTGTAAGTAGTTCTTTAACCACATTATTTAGGATTAATTACTACACTTTGCTGTTAACTGGGGTTCATTGCAGTTTTTAGTAGTCTGAGAACTTTTGTGCATAGTTTGCTGTGCTTTTTAATATATAAATAATCTAATATTATTTGTTGTGGGAACCTGCTAAGTAAAAAAGAGAAAATGTCTGCCTTATTTGTGTTCTGATATCTGTGGTGCTTTCTAAGTGTGAGAGCTTACAATATCAGAATATCCATATCCTTTTGTTTTCCTTTCTTTTTTTTTAAAGATGGGATTTCACATATGCTCAGAAGGTAACAGAGGTATTATTTGTTCACAGAAACAAGAGTCCTTTCTTCCTCTGTCCATTTTATGCAAATGGGTCATAATCTTCTGGCACATCACAGCTTAAACTTTGTAAGAGATGTGCTGTTTCAGGTTTGTGATGTGTCAGAGAGAGGACTGGGCTTTTTAGGTTGAACAAGGAAGCTGTTAATGAACTTCTGTGTTTTGCTGGTTTTTTGTTTTGTTGGTTTTTTTTCTTCAGGAAGTTTAGAAATATATATTGCTTTAGCTCATTACAAATCCTCGTTGTTTCTCTTTATTGTGATTCTTACAGGTGTATAAAGTCAATTTATACAATGTAAATTTATTTTCTCTGGTTTCATGAAGAAGGAATCTCTTAAAAATCATCTTTTGATGATGACAATGATAAAAATAGTTGTCTGTGTATGTCTTCTAGTCCCTATTATGTTGTTTGCATGATGCTGCAAATTTATACATGCCTTTTACTGCTTGGAAAGTGCAATTGTGTGCCGGGGTAATGTGTCTTAATTCAGTTCTAGTCACAAACCTTTTGTTCTGTGCCTTCTAGTTTATCTTTGATAAGTAGTGTTCAGGCTTACTTGTCTGTTTGCATGGCAGTTCCCCTGTTTAATTACCATTTTCTGGTTTTATTTTTAGTATAACTGACTCTTATGTTCTCATTGCTCAACCTACTTACTCTTCTCTGTACAATTACTGCTCCTAAATTGGTTGCCTGTTGTGCAACTTTAAGCAATATTTTTGGACAGACTCTTAAGACAATTTGTTTGTACTTTACCCCATGTTGTGGCACAGGTTTTGTCTTAACAGAAATTTGCATCCATTCAATTTTGTTCTCACAATTTAATTAGTTCATATGTTGCAGAGGTTATTTTTAATAGCTGGTGATGGAGTGTTCTAATCCCTTTACTCCCATGAAAATATTTTTGTGAAATGAGATTTTACTAGGGAATATCTATCTGTACAATGTAACCTTGGAACCTACCTATCATTTTAGTTAAGCACAGTCAATTGTAGAGATACATACTAGTAGGTGTTGATTACCTACAGCTGTGACTTTCATTTATGGGGAAGCTTTTTTCAAATAAAATTTTTAAATTACTTCAAGAGATATGGAGAAGAGGAAGAGAAATAATACAGTTTTGCAAGTCACATGAATATAAATAACTGCCTAAAAGCTTCCTGTTTTCCCTTACTCTTCTGACTGCTTATAATTTGAAAAGACACAGGCACCATTTCAGAATGGTGTGTGCATGTTGGAGTGTATTTTCAGTCCATTCCCCAGTGTATGTCACTGTTACATAAATTATCACTACTTTGTATTCATTTCTGTTGTCACATCAACATTTTTAATCTTGAGTGGAATAAACTGACCATTTCCAATAAATGCTTAAAAATATCCTAACAACTAATTACAGTGGACAGCTGTAGGAGCTAAAGCAACTGAACTATAAAATAGAAGTTAATTTTCAGCTCTTGAGGTAACTTTCTTGTGCTCATATCTCTGCTAATTCTTACTGGTGGGTGAGAGGTTTAAATCCCGCTTATGTGTAGACAGTACACGTAACAGGCTCAGTACTTTTCATCCTTGATTCTTCTTGGTTTTGTAGGCAATCACACTAATCTGGTATTTCCCTTTTTAGCTTTTACAAGAAGCTGAAGGATGGGGTGAACGACTTAGTGAACTAAATGAACAAACAAAGATGTTTGAATCATCTAAAACAGATGTAGAAGAAGTTTTGAAAAACAAAGAGAGCCAAATCAAGGTAAATTGTGACATTTAGGATTTAATCAAGTTATTCAGACTGATTCTAATCAAAGAGTTCCAAGAAAGCCTGACAGCCTCTCCTTGTCTTAGTATGCCTTACACTGTTTTGGGCTTTTATTGCTGTCTCTATTCTCTAATGTCATGTTTCTGGCTAAGCAAAAAAAAGGTTGCTTAGCAGCACAATGGAGCAGTCTGATAAAGACAACTAAGGAAAAACTCTTTCCCCCCTATCCCCAGTTTGGAGTGTGAAACTTGGGTGTATATTCTTACAGTTGTGTACCTTACACACACAAGCCCCACTGAAACCATGCATGCTTCCAGCTATCTGAAAATTCTTCATAAGGGTGTGCATGTTGACCTGTAAATACATGCTTTGATAGAAAAAGTATTATCAGACATCTAGAATCTTGTATGTGGGGCTGACTTAATCTACTAAGGGAACTAAATAAAGGACAAATCTTGGAAAGTAATTGTAATGATAACCTCATTTTTATTGCTTGTATTTGTGAGGGTTTTGTGTGCTTTTTCTTAGTCACTGACACAATATATACTGAACATGAAAGACTGGAGTTCAGCAATACGAGATGATGGGGATGCTGAAGACGACCACTGGGACACAGATATAAAGGGTGAAACAGAAAATGGAGAGCACTTAGGTATGCTTTTTGTAGTTTCCCTGTTTAAATATTTAAGAGATGTTTTAGAAATACAGAACTGACTAACTTCCAGGAAAGTTGAAAGGTTAGCTTTGTAGAAATCGGATTTTAAAATCTCACCTGATGTCATTCATGTCAGACAGTAAGTGATGCTTGGACATCTCTGGAATAGCAACCTGTCCTCCTCTTCAGCACTGTGTGGCATACAGACTGTCACAGAGCAGTGAAAAGACTTGGGGCTCAGTCTCTTGCAGAATGACAC